>PVKC010013794.1:0-22677 GCA_004027635.1 Crocidura indochinensis | reverse complement strand
GCCACTCTGTGTCTCTTAACCGGTGCATTTAGTCCATTGACATTGAGAGAAAGAATTGTCCTGGGTTTTGATGCCATCTTTATATCGAAATTTGGTGTGTCTTTTTGTTACTCTTGTGTTAAATTAGGTCTTTCAGTTTTTTCTTAAGTGTGGGTTTGAGTCTGTAAAGTTTCTGAGTTGTTTTTTGTCTGTGATCCCTTGGTACTTTTTATGCCTTTTCAATTCCCAATGGGAATTCCTTATCTGAAAGGATTAACTGCCATGTTTACTTACAGTGCTTAAACTGTTTCTAATTTCTATATCCTTCTTAAAAATGTACACTTTATGGAAGTGCTATCTTGGGTATCATACTTCAAAACATTCTGCATATAAAAGAGGCAGACAGTTTTGACTTTAAAGAAATAAAATCCCAAGGCTATAACTCCTGTTGCATTTGGTGATCATTTGCACTGTCTTTAATAAACTAGTTTTGTTCAAGAGGTATCATTTATTTTCAGATACATGCAAAGACCAAACAATGGAAATGAAACTCAAAAAGATCACCGTCTCCACTTTATATTTGGTGCCATATAAAGTCATTTCAATATATAAACATTATTGATGGGTACACTTGCAGATGGAGTCTCACCAGAGGCTTACCCAGCAACAGCCATGGGATGAGCTTCCATAGCCCAAACCATTAAAAGTCCTTGGCATCACCAACCCAATATAGCAGAAACTGCAAATTCCAAGCCCATCTCCAGCTCCATTCACGTGTCATTAGAACATAACCACTACCATCAATAGAAACTGACTACAAAAGCTTAGCACTAGGTTCAGGGTGAGCTATAGCCCAAGCCACAAAGAGCCCCTTTGAATATCCATGCCAATAAGAGCACAAGGGAGCAAGTGGAACCACACCTGTGAATGAGAACAGCTCTAGAATAACAAGAAGCCTGATCCCATTCCAGTTAATGTAGGACCGGAACAATGAAAGTAACAAAAGTTCAGCAAAATCGCTAATTACATCAGATCTTTTTCATCTTCTGAAAGAACCTTTAGGTTTAACTATCTAAAAAAAAAAAATACAGAATAGTGAATGAATGAACTCTCGAAGTTCTGATTGGAAAATAAAGAACTCATTTTTCATTTAATAATATAAAAACAGCTATTTTATTTTTATTTTTTATCTCTAATTAAATAAAAATAAAATAGAGAATAGAGATAGTACAATGTTAGGTTACTTTCCTCATATTTGGCCAACGCAAATTTGATTTATGGCACCCCATATTATCCCCAAACCCTGCTAGGAGGGCCCCTGAGTGCAGAGCCAGGAGTAGCACAACGGGATATGGCCCAAAAACAGGACAAAAATAAATAAATAAAGATTTGAGTAGCAAGTCTCAGCAGCAGCATATATAACCCTTAAAATTTTTATCTATTACCTCAAAGATACAGTAAACAGCTAAAAAAAAAAAAAGATAAAAACAAAAAGCAGGAGCTGAAGAGAGTAAGTGGACTGGGTGTTTGCCTAACACTCAGCCAGCTTGGTTTCAATCACCATGAGTAATCCCTGAGCACAGAACCAGAAATGAGCTCTGACCAACACTGGGTGTAGTCAAAAACAAAACAAACAAAAGTAAGAGAATATGAGATATTATTGATAAGGAATAGGACAAACCACCTCAGAATCATATAACTTCCAGAGAAGGAAGAAAAGAAGAAATCTAGTTGAAGAAATATCAGATGAGAACTTCATGAATACTGAAGAGAAAGATGGAAAAGCAGATCCAAGAAGCCCAAAGAGTTCCAGTAAACCAAAGTAAACCAAACCAGACAACATCAAGACAAATTTAATCAAAATGGAGGAAAATAGAAGGCGATATACTCCTTCAAGTAACAAGAAGAAAGCACACCTCATATACAGAGTGAAAAATATAAAATTCATAGCAATTCCAATGACACTCTAAAAGCAATAAATTATTGGAATGATATATAAAGTATTGAAGTAAAAGAAGTCCAACCAAGCTCTACTCAGCCTTGTTATCATTCAAAATTGAAGGAAGAATAAAAATGTTCCCAGACAAAAAGCAGTTGAGGACATTTTACACCAAGTAAACAAACTGGTAGAGATAATGAGTGGCCTCAGGTTAAAAAAAAAAATCAAATGCCTTAAGAAATCAAGCTTCTCATGAATATAATACAAAACACATACAACATACATCCATGCATGCTCATACACATATAATAAAAAATGATATAGCTGTTTGAAAGATGAAATCCTGCAACTCAATGCAGCACAGATGGTACTGTAGGTTATCATGTCAAGTAAAATAAGAAAATAAGTCAGAGGTAGGACAAATACTGAATGATTTCACTAGTGGAATATAGATACCAACAAGAGAAAGGCAGTCATCAAACAATAACCCCCTTGGTCTTGGTATCCAAAACCAATTAGCAAATAGAGAGGGAAAAAGTGGATGAATAGAGAAGAAAAAGAGGTGACTCAGGGCAGTGAAGTAAGTTATGGGCACTTGGATGGTAAGGTCATGGGCACTTTACCCCGTTTTGTATATCAATCCCCAAAACTTTAACACTAGTGTATTTAACTAAACTATTTTTAAAATAAAAAAAAGCAAATATTACCATAGATATCCATGAAGGGACAATTTCCATTGTCTATTGTGCAAAATATATTTTAGTATTCTGATTTACTTCACATTGTATCTTAAGTATTTTAACGTTTAAACACTATTGAAAATGTTTTAAAGACATAAATTTTTTAAAATATCACACTTTGTAATCATCCTACAACAATTGATTTTTCCATATGGTTGATTTAAAAACATTTATTATATATAAGGTCACATTTTATTTTTAATTTTTTATATATTTTTTTATATTTTCAATTTAAACACCTTGGTTACAAACATGATAGTGGTTGGGTTTCAGTCATATAAGAGGACATCCCCATCACCAGTGCAACATTTCCACCGCCAATGTCCCAAATATCCTTCCTCCCCTCCCGGCCCACACCTGTACTCTAGACAGGCTTTTTATTTCCCTCATACATTCTCATTGTTAGGATAGTTTGCAATGTAGTTATTTCTCTAACTACACTCATCACTCTTCGTGCTGTAACATTCAGCCCTCCTCTATTTTGTCTCTTAAAATTGTGAGAAATGGCTTTCATTTTTCTTAAAACTCATAGATGAGTAAGACCATTCTCATCTTTCTCTCTGTATCTGTGAATATTATTCTCAGCACAATAGATTCCATGTACATTCATGTATAGGAAAATTTCATAACTTGATTTCTCCTGACAGCTGCATTATATTCCATTGTGTATATGTACCACAATTTCTTTAGCAATTCATCTGTTGAAAGGCATCTTGGTTGTTTAAAGAGTCTTGCCATAGTAAATAGTGTTGAAATAAATATAAGTGTAAGGAAGGGACTTTGCATTATATTTTTGTGTTCCCAGGGTATATTCCTAGGAGTGTTATAGCTGAATTGTATGGGAGCTCAGTTTCCAGTTTTTGGAGGAATCTCCTATCACTTTCCAGAAAGGTTGAACTAGACAGCATCCCCACCAGCGGTGGATAAGAGTTCCTTTCTCTCTGCACCCCGCCAACATGGCTTGTTCTCATTCTTTGTAATGTGTGCCAATCTCTGTGGTGTGAGGTGGTACCTCATAGTTGTTTTGATTTGCATCTCCCTTATGATTAGTGATGTGGAACATTTTTTTCATATGCCTTTTGGCCATTTGCATGTCTTCTTATCAAAGTGTCTGTCCATTTCTCCCTAGTTTTTGATGGGATTAGATTTTTTTTTCTTGTAGAGTTCTGTCAGTGTCATGTATTTTTTTGGATATTAGCCCCTATCTGAACAGTATTAGGTGAATATGTTCTCCCACGAAGTGGGTGGCTCTTGTGAACTGGGCACTGTTTCCTACAAGGTGCAGAAGCTTCTCAGCTTAATATATTCCCATCTGATAATCTCTGCTTTTACTTGTATGGAGAGTATAGTTTCCTCCTTGAAGATGTCTTTAGTCTCAATGTCATGGAGTGTTTTACCTATATGTTGTTCTATATACCTTATGGTATCAGGTCAGATATCGAGGTCCTTATCCATTTGGATTTTACCTTTGTACATGATGTTAGCTGGGGGGTCTAAGTTCGTTTCTTTGCAAGTGGCTAGCCTGTTGTGCCAACACCACTTGTTAAAGAGGCTTTCTGTGCTCCATTTAGGATTTTGTTGCTTTATCAAAGATTAGGTGACTGTATGTCTGGGGAACATTCTCTGAGTACTCAAGCTTATTCCACTGATCTGAGGGTCTGTCTTTATTCCAATACCATGCTATTTTGATAACTATTGCTTTATTTAAAGTTTAAAGTTGGGGAAAGTAATGTCTCCCATATTCTTTTGTTCCAAATGAATTTCAAAAGTGCCTGATCCACTTCTTTAAAGAATGTCATGGGTATCTTTAGAGGGATCACATTAAATCTGTACAATGTTTTGGGGACTATTGCCATTTTAATGATGTTAATCCTGCCAATCCAAGAGCAGGGTATGTGTTTCCATTTCTGTATGTCCTCTCTTATTTCTTGAAGCAGAGTTTATAGTTTTCTCTGCATAGGTCCTTCACATTTGTCCTCACATAGGTCCTCACATAGGTCCTTCACAACATCCTTCAAGTTGACTCCAAGATCTTGAGTTTGTGTGGCACTAATGTGAATGGGATTGTTTTCTTTTTTTGTTTGTTTGTTTTTTTGTTTTTTGGGTCACACCCGGCAGTGCTCAGGGGTTACTCCTGGCTCCATGCTCAGAAATTGCTCCTGGCAGGCACGGGGGACCATATGGGGCACCGGGATTCGAACTGATGACCTTTTGCATGAAAGGCAAACGCCTTACCTCCATGCTATCTCCCGGGCCCCGGGATTGTTTTCTTAATGTCCATTGCTTCCCTAATATTATTGGTATATAGAAAGACCATAGATTTTTGTGTGTTAATTTTGTAGCCTGCCACCTTGCTATATGAGTCTATTGTTTCTAGAAACTCCTTGGTAGCATCTTAAGGGTTTTCTAAGTAGAGTATCATGTCATCTGCAAACAGTGAGAGCTTGCCTTTTTCTTTTCCTATCCGTATTCCCTTGATATCTTTGTCTTGCCTGATCGCTTTAGCAAGCACTTCCAGTGCTATGGTGAATAGGAGTAGTGAGAGGACAGTCTTGCTTGTGCCAGAATTAAGAGGGAAGGATTTTAGTTTTTCTCCATTGATGATATTTTCCACTGGCTTGTGGTAGATGGCTTTAACTATATTGAGAATGGTTCCTTCCGTTCCCATCTTGCTGAGAGTTTAGATCAAGAATGGGTGTTTGGCCTTATCAAATGCTTTCTCTGCATATATTGATATGATAATGCAATTTTTATTTCTCTTGTTGATGTTGTGTATTATGTTGATAGATTTACAGATGTTAAATCAGTCTTGCATTCTTGGGATGAAACCTACTTGATCACAATGAATAATCTTTTTGATAAGGCATTGAATCCTATTTGCCAGGATTTTGTTGAGAATCTTTGCATCTGTGTTAATCAGGGATATTGGCCTGTAATTTACTTTTTTGGTAGCATCTCTGTCTGGTTTAGGTATCAAGGTGATGTTGGATTCATAAAAAGCTATTTGAAAGTGTTCCCGTTTTTTCAATTTCATGAAACAGTCTTGCCAGGATTGGTAGTACTTCCTCTAGAAATGTTTGAAAGAATTCATTAGTGAATCCACCTGGGCCTGGGCGTTTGTTTTTGGGCAGACATTTGATTACCATTTTGATTTCATCAATAGTTATGGGGGTGTTTAGATATGCTACATCCTCTTTATTCAACCATGGGAGGATATGAGTCCAAGAATTTATCCATTTCTTCCAGGTTCTCATTTTTAGTGGCATAGATTTCTCAAAACAGTTTCTGATTACCCTTTGATCTCTGCAATATTGGTAGTAATCTCCCCTTTTTCATTTCTATGTCCCACCACTGCCTTCTGGCCTTGAGTGTTTCCAGTGACAGGTCTGCAGTAAATCTCAAGGATGTTCCCTTGAATGTAATTTCTCTTTTCCATCTTGCTGCTTTCAGAATTCTGTCTCTATCTGTGGTATTCGTCATTGTGACTAGGATGTGTCTTAGGGTGTTTTTTCTGGGGTCTCTTTTAGTTGCTATTCTTCGGGCATACAGGATTTGATCACATGTATTCTTTTTTTTTTTTTTTTTTTGTGGTTTTTGGGTCACACCCGGCAGTGCTCAGGGGTTACTCCTGGCTCCATGCTCAGAAATTGCTCCTGGCAGGCACGGGGGACCATATGGGGCACCGGGATTCTAACCGATGACCTTTTGCATGAAAGGCAAACACCTTACCTCCATGCTATCTCCCGGGCCCCTCACATGTATTCTTTAGCTCTGGCAGTTTCTCTTTAATGATGCTATTGACCGTTGATTCTTTCTTCCTGGGTCTCTGGGACTCGAAGATTATTAAGTTGTTTCTGTTGAGCTTATCATAGACTTATATTTTTATCTGTTCCCATTCTTTGACTAATTTTTCCATTGTTTGATCATTTGCTTTAAGGCTTTTTTCCAATTTCTTCTGCTGTATGGAATTGTTATTCATCTCATCTTCCAGTGTACCAATTCTATCCTCAGCTGCTGTTAACCTGTAGGAAAGCTCAACCATTTTTTGTTCAATTCATCTAGTGAGGTTTCCAGACTTGTTATTTGACCTGAAATTTCAGATTGGAATTTTCTGATTTCTATCTTCATATTCTCTTGATTCTTATTAGTGTTCTCTTCTATACTTTCTTTGAGTTGTTTGAACATCTTCCATATTTCGACTCTAAACTCCTTATCTGAGACTCTGACTAGTTAGTTGACCATGTTCAAGTCATCAGTGTTGCCATCGTCATTCTCTACGTCTGGTACTGGCCTGCGTTGTTTCCCCATTGTCACACTTGTATTGTGGATTTTTCTACGTGTTGTGGTTGTATTCATTGGCTAAATGATGTGCACGGCCATGCTCCTCTGGCTCCATCCTTTCTGAACTCCAATGATTCTTAAGTTGTTTCTGTTGAGCTTATCATAGATCTATTTTCATCTGTTCCATTCTTTGACTAATTTTTCCATTGTCTGTTTCTTTGCTTTAAGGTTCTTTTTTTCAATCTCTTCTGCTGTATGGAACTGTTATGTATCTCATCTTCCAGAGCACAAATACTGAGCTTTTGTTATCTTGATGGAGAGGTTATCCATTTTGTCATTCAATTCGTCTACTGACTTTTTCAGACCTGTTATTTGACCTATTATTTCAGTTTGGAGTTTTCTGATTTCTGTCTTCATATTTTCTTGTTTCTTATTAGTGTTCTGTTCAACTCGATTCATGGTCTCTTTGAGTTCTGTGAGCATCTTTCATATTTCTTCTCTAAACTCCTTATCTGAGAGACTCACTAGTTGGTTGGTCATTTTCCGGTCATCATAGTGCCATCTTCATTATCTATGCCTGATACTGGCCTGCGTTGTTTCCCCATTGTCACACTTGTAATGTGGGTTTTTCTATGTGTTATGGTGATATTCATTCGTAAATGATGTGAAAGGCCATGCTTCTCTGGCTCCACCCTTTCTGGGTAGGTGGACTCGCCTTCAATGAAGGGAAGCTTTCCGTGGATGAAGCCACACACAGGATCAAATCTTAGGCCTGAGCACGCAGCAGAGAAGAGAGTTCAAAAGAAATGCTGGGCTTCAGAGATCCAGCACTGTTCATAGTGTGTTTTTTTTTCTTCATGTTGCACGGCACTCTTTCATTAGAAAGATCGCACAGCCACAAAGCGAAGCAGAGAAGAAGTGCTCTTCTGGAGCCTCTAGGAGAGCAATTTTGCTGGGCCCTTTTTGGCCCACTCCCGAGAGGTTCAGGAGACAGGACAGTAGAAAAACACACAGAGACAACACTTAAAGTTTCTCACAGTCAGGAATCACTGGGTAGGCATAGATTTTCCCAGCTTGACATCACAAACAGGGGATATGCCTTTCTGCAAATTACTGCTGACAGTTGGTGTTTACTTTTGGACACAGTTCCTTGGCGTTCCAGCCCAGCCTGAATGAGCCTCTGGGAGAGTGATTTTGCTGGGCCCTTTCATCCTACTCCCGAGAGGTTCAGTAGACAGGACAGTAGGAAAATATGCACAGGCAACACTCACAGTTTCTCACATTTGGGAACCACACCTAAGGTCACATTTTAACATTAAATGATTCTGTGATGGAAGTAACACAATTATCCTTTTCATGATGACTTTAAGATAAAACCTTAGAAAAAATTGAGAGGCAGTTAAGTAAATGTAGGTTAATTTTATTTATTTTATTAATTGCTTTATTTAAGCACTGTGGTTACAAAATTGTTTATTGTTGGAGTTCAGTCATACAATGTACACCATCCTTCACCAGCACACCGTTCCTGCCACCAATGTCTCCAATTTCCCTCCAACCCCTGCCTGTCTCTAGGGCAAGCAATTTGCTTCTCTCTCCCACTCACTCACTCTCTTCTCTCTCTGTCTCCCTCACACTCACTCTTTCTCTCTCGCACTTGTTCTCTCTCCTTCTTGACAGAGGGGTTTGCGTTATTGTTAATGAGGGGTGTAAATTTTAAAGGGACCTTCTTACATACCATTCCAATAAATCAAAAGTCCAATTTTATTGGCAATTTTGTTATACACATTTATCTATGAAATTTAGAATATATAATTGAAGCTGGGCAATGTTTTAAAAACTACATGAACTTACAGATATCCATTAAATTCTTCTGAAGGTTTTCTCCAAACTGTTACATCTTTCTAGAAAAATAAAAATCATATGTAGTGGTAATTACAATATGTGAAGCTTTAAATATAAAGCATAATATATAAACATAAAACATTTGTTTTGCATTAGAATAAAGTTTAAAATTAAGAAACTTATAGGGCTGGAGCAGTGGTACAAGCAGTAAGCTGTCTGCCTTGCCCGCACTAGCCTAGGACAAACTGCAGTTCGCTCCCCCATCATCCAATATGGCCCCCAATCCAGGAGCGATTTCTGAGCACATAGCCAGGAGTAACCCCTGACTGTCACCAGGTATGGCCCAAAACAAATAAACAAAAAATTTTTAAAAAACTTAAATTATACCATAAAATGATCAAAATTTTATTTTCCTTGTATAGGAAATTTCTTCACATTATCTATAGACCTACAAAATATATTTGTCAGTAACTTAGTGAAATCAATATATTTTTAAGATTAGTGCTAACATTTTCTTCTTTTCTTAGTTTATTTTGGGGCTACACTTGGCTGTGCTCAATCAAGACTTACTCCTGGTTCTGTACTATGTATCAATCTTGGCAGGCCTTGACCATATTGGACCAAAGAGATCTACTGGTCAGCTATGTGTAAGAAAAATACCCTCCTCTCTATACCATTGCTCCTCTGGCTGAGACATCACTTTGGGTTTTTTTGTTTGTTTGTTTGTTTGTTTGTTTTGGCTTTTGGGTCACACCCAGCAGTGCTCAGGGGTTACTCCTGGCTCCATGCTCAGAAATTGCTCCTGGCAGGCACGGGGGACCATATGGGGCACCGGGATTGAACCAATGACCTTTTGCATGAAAGGTAAACGCCTTTAAAGCTGTATTAGTCCTAATTTTCATGCCATAAAAGTTTTCCCATTTAAAATACTTAAAAATAAAGTCATTAAAAGAGTGTTTAAAACATTACCATCATTCCATAAAAGAACCATATACTTAGCAATAGCTGCCCAACAACTCTGATAATTACAACTATTGTCTTTATAGATTTATCTATTCTGGATACTTTATATGTGCAAAATAATAAAACAATAAAACATGTGGTCCTAGCAAGATAGAACTTTCTTTTACATTTTTGGGGGTTGGGGACACACCTATCTATCTTCAGTCTTATATTCAGTCAAAATTCTTGGTTATACTCGGGACCAGAGGTGATGCTGGGTCTCAAATTCAGTCAGCTGCATACAAGGAAAGCAAACTCTCCACTCTCTCTGATCTTGATAATAAATGGTCACCTGTATAAACTTTGCAAAATATTTGGTATCAATTGTTATACTTTCCTAAATTGCCAGCAATACACTGTATTATACATGGAAATTCTTGAGACTCTTTCCTATAGTGCTATTCTCATATTAGAATCTCATAGTCAGTGTGGTGGCAGCACTGTGGATTCCTATGTCTCTTCTTTTGTAATATGTCAAACTACTGATTTACTTAATCGAATTACTCTGCAAATTCATCAAAATTATCATTCTTATTTTTCCAATTTCGTTTT
The DNA here is from genome assembly GCA_004027635.1 of Crocidura indochinensis. Taxonomy (NCBI): domain Eukaryota; kingdom Metazoa; phylum Chordata; class Mammalia; order Eulipotyphla; family Soricidae; genus Crocidura; species Crocidura indochinensis. The sequence goes on along the minus strand of PVKC010013794.1, from coordinate 12,342 downwards.
GAAAGTTATCTACCAAATCATTTATCAAATGATATGCCTTAAATATAAGTAAATTATTAACTTACCATTTTCTTAACAACTCGCCAATTATCATCTTCAATGTTGTGATATTGAATGAGGGTATTCCTTAGTGTTGATGCAAAGGCATGCACATCAGACAATCCTTCCATTTCTCTTATTCCTATAATAAAAAATACTATTGGCATTAGCATGTACTATAGTTTGATTCAGTAGCCAAGTAGGCTTAACGCGGTTTCACAATAGAATTTACAGGAGGAACTATAAAAATACTCTACTTAAAAAAACTGCTGAACTCTATCCCAACTTCCTGAATAGAACCTGTGCAAGGGTTTATTCTGAGTTCCCAAAGTCTGTCACACATATCCAAGATGAAAATCATATATATCAATATGTTAAAAATAATTCATTTGGGGCTAGAGTGATAGTAAAATGGTTGGCATGTGCCTTGTACACAGTCAACTTAAGTTTAATCCTTGGTATCCTATATTGCACCCAAGTACTGCCAGAAGTAATTCCTGAGCACAGAGCCAGGACTAACCCCTGAACATAGCTGGGTGTGGATCCCAAAGAAATCATTTCTGTAAAAGTACAATCCTACTTCCTTTCTTTTGGAGCCTAATATCAAAGAAAGTGTATAAAATTCCACATAATATAACTAAAAAATTGGCTGTTGTGTCCCCCATTCTTTCTGTGTAACCTTACCTACAAGAAAGACCTGCCCATGTTGGCCTATTAATAAAGCTGATATCTCCAGGAACCTGGAGATTTCCTCACCGCTACCTGAAACTGCAGACCTGCTGGCTGAAGGGGGTTGGAGCCACTTGGCCGGGCTGGAGGAGGAAGACCTTTCATCCCTCCATCACCATCCACCACCATCCAAGCCCATCGATAGGGCATATATTCTATGGTTTCCAATATACAAAACAATGTATAAGATGTAAAAAAAATAAAAGATATAAATGGTTCAAAATATTCCTGATTCTTCAGCCATTGAAAATATTTCCTTTACCAATCAACAGACTTAGGACTCATTCTACAAATCTAATGACAACCACAAATGTACAATTTTTTTAGTTTACTGTAAGAAAAGGGTTACAGAATTCTGACCAAGTACAATAATGTGGAGAAATAACGGTTTTCAGTTCCTGAGGTCCCCTGTGCCCACCCCAGCAGCCTACAGCCCCAAGCACGCTACAGAAGGGTAATGACAGAACTTTCCTCCCCAGCCCCCACTTTGAGTGCATTCCTGAGGTTCTCGTGCCACCTGGAGCCCCTGCACCAGTGGGGCTAGCTGGGATCTATTGACTGGTGGTGAGCATGGGACTGCTCCCCTGACCTTCAGGTGCACTAAAGCTGCCTCCCCCCTGAGCCCCGAAGAGGACCTGGGACACCCAGACACCGAGGCAAGTTTTCCAGCTGAGGGAAGATCTCCGGCTGAAGCCTGGAGGGTGTGGAGCACCATTGACTTCCAGGTAGGGGAGGCGGCAAGCTAGGCTCAACAGCGCCCACTACCATTGTGGCCAGGAGCAGAACTGCACTGGCTGGTAGTAAGAGGGGGAGTGAAACTGACCAGGCTCCACTAGAGGGCATGCAAGGGGCCAAACCTCAGCGAGTCAGCCAACAGTCCCACCTAGAGCCGCACTCCAGAGAAGGGACCCAGCTCCATGCCACAGGTGGCAAAAGAGTACTGAAATTGGAAGTACTACATTCCAAGTCATGCCAATCACTGCAAAGAAATATGGGTAAACTAAGGAGGGTCCTAACATCAGGGGATATGGAGAGAAACCCTAACAAGTTTCCAATTCCACCAAAATGAACGGGTCCAATAAATGAAGATCTAAAAAGCAGTCATGAGAAAAGAAATGCAAGCCATGGTAAAAGAAATAAAAGAATCATTAGTCAGTAAGTACAAGAAATCTATGGATGAAAAAAATCAACAGGGGCCCGGGAGATAGCATGGAGGTAAGGCGTTTGCCTTTCATGCAAAAGGTCATCGGTTCGGATCCCGGTGCCCCATATGGTCCCCTGTGCCTGCCAGGAGCAATTTCTGAGCATGGAGCCAGGAGTAACCCCTGAGCACTGCCAGGTGTGACCCAAAAACCAAAAAAAAAAAAAAAAAAATCAACAAACTTAAATACCTGTTACAGAACATGAGAGATTCCATACAAATAGAATTAAAGGAAATAAAAAAAAAAAACACCCTAAAAAGTCATAGGAGCAGAATCACACAGTTGAAGAAGCGCACAGAACTCGAAGAAAAACTGCAAACAAACAACGACCAAAAAACCAACAATAAAAGGCAAAGCACTGTAAGCAAAAGTCTAGTATTTAATGAACAAAAACAAAAGAAATAATCTAAGAATTGTAGGTATACCAGAAAGGAAGGAAATAGGGAAAGGAAAGAACAAGTAGTCAGGGAAATAATAGCAGAAAACTTTCCCATCCTCTGGAAAGAGGCTTCAGTGCTAATCCAGGAAGTGAAAAGAGTCCCTATTAAAATAGACCCTAATAAACCAACACCAAGACATATAGTAATCCAAATGGCAAGAAAAGAGAAAGATGAACTCCTTAAAGCAATACGGGGGAAAAAAACTCAAGTACAAAGGAAGTGACATAAGAATCAAACCAGATCTCCCATTTGAAACAATTCAGGCAAGAAGACAGTGGAATGACATATTTAAACGACTGAATGAAAGAACTTTCCAATCTAGAGTTCAATAGCCAGCATAACTCTCATTCATATGGGAGGGTAGACTAAAAACATTCTCAAACAAAAATGAGCTGGATTATTTGTGCAAACAAAACCGATTCTAAATGACCTACTCAGAGAGGAATTATACAATCCAAATCCCCGATTGTAACAATAACCAATCTACACAACACAACTGCACAACAGCTCTCTGTCAATAATCTCCCTAAATGTTAATGGACTAAACTAACCCATTAAAAGATACATAATAGAGAATTTGATTAGAAAGCATAAACCGGATCTGTTGCTTGCAATAAGCATAGGAAGGGCACAGACTTAGAATAAAAAGATGGAAATCAATTATTCAGGTCAATGGAAAACAAAAAGGAGAGGGACACCCATTCTTATATAAGACCAAATTGCATTCAACCTCAAGAAAGTGAGACAAAGAGGTCACTACATACTGATGAGGGGAACAATAGATCAAGAAGTAGTAATCCTGGTCGATATTTCTGCACCTAATGTAGAGTCAGCAAAATATGTGAGGCAATTGCTCACAAACCTGGAGAAACACATGAAGGGAAATGTGATAACAGTAGGAGATCTCAATACTTCACTATCACCACTGGACAGATCCAGCAGACAGAAAAATAAAGAAATAAGAGTCCTAAATGAAAAATTAGTAGATCTAGGGCTAGTAGACTTATATAGGGCCCTCTACCCCAAGAAAGAAGAATATACAATCTACTGAAGCCCACCTGGAACCTTCTCTAGAATAGACCATGCTTAAGGATATAAGTCTAATTTCTATAAAATTGCAAATATAAAGATAGATCATTAGAAGCACCCTATCAGATCACTATAAAACAGAGGTCAGGGGCCGGTGAGGTGGCACTAGAGGTAAGGTGTCTGCCTTGCAAGCGCTACCCAAGGAACGAACCGCAGTTCGATTCCCCAGTGTCCCATATGGTCCCCCCAAGCCAGAACTCCATACCAGCAAGGGGACTTAGATGAATTCTGTTTATGGGTGATCGTCCTCCCACTGTAACTTTACCTTGTCCTCTCTCTTTGCATCTTTGTTCTCATAATTAAAATAAATAAATAAATAAAATAGAAATAAATAAATAAAAAACAAACATCTGGGATAAATCAGAGTCTAAAAAAAAAGATATTTAAGACAACTAAGGGACTCTACAGCCATCTATGGATGTCCCAAGAATCCGATCTTACTAAATTTATGCTAAAGAGCATAATGTAAAATTATTCAGCTATCTAGATATAAAATTTAAAGTTAGGTATAAAGAGCAACTAAATTTTCAGTAGTATATTGAATTAAATACATTTTAGAAGACTTAAACCCAATCCTCTTGGTTATGTGGACGTTACTTATTGGTTGTAACAGACTGGTCATGAGTAACAAAGTTTAAATACAACCACTAATCAAATTTAAACCTTAACAGGGAAATCTTACCTGAAATTAAAGTGAGAAAATAACAGTAAATGTAACTCAGCTGTGTTTTCTCCCTGCATAGTATTAAAAAGTTTTTCTTAAGTAAGACTGGCAGTGTGTCTTCACTGTGTTTCACAGTTAACAAGTATGACCTACATCAGGGGTCTCAAATTCCCGTCCCACAGGCCGTTTGTGGCCCTGCCCTAGTTGTATGAGTCACCCCCCCCCATTGTTCAAGGCTTACTACTGACTTTGCACTCAAGGATCACCCCGACTTTGCCTCCTGTAGCCCCCAGGTAAGTTGAATTTGAGACTCCTGACCTACATAACTCTTTCCATTTTATCTAAATAAAAATTCCTTTTAAGTATAGAATAATTATCTTATATCTTTTTTTTTCTTTTTGGTTTTTTTGGGTCACACCCGGTGACGCTCAGGAGTTACTCCTGGCTATGCGCTCAGAAGTCGCTCCTGGCAGGCACGGGGGACCATATGGGGAACCAGGGGATCGAACCGCGGTCCGTCCTAGGTTAGCGCAGGCACCTTACCTCCAGCGCCACTGCCAGGCCCCATTATCTTATATCTTAATTATAACTAAATTCAATTTAACTTTCAATTATGGCAAAAAATTTGCTTATTTTATTTTCCTTATCTTTCTAGCCTCAAAAATAACTATTTTAACCACTACTTTATTAATTACTTACATATGTAATACATTCAAATATTGTAACTAGACTGAGAAATTTATCTTCATACAATTTCAAAAAATAATGCTATGATACTTTGACTTAATTTTTGTGTTATCATTTCAGAAAAAATTCTGTCCTCCACTAAAGAGAGGAACACTTGCAGTTCCAACACCTGATCTGCTCAAGTATATTATATATATATACATATATATTACATTATATATAATGTATACATTATATATAATGTATATATAGTGGAATATTCTACTATCTAATTAATCTGATCTTTTTCAGAAATTAAAACTGTAGTATCAAACCAGTCAATTGCATCACTTGGAGTCAAGGTAGCATAAAACTTTCATCTTTTCTTATAGGTAGAAACTACAGCCCTTTGTCACACTAAAGACAAAGGATGGATCTTTTCTGCCACACTCCCTTTACATTTATTTCTAAGATAATAAAAACCTCTAGAATATAAAATCTAGATGGGAAGCCTGCAGCTTCCCCTGAAATACTTAAGCTATTAGAAATTAAGAGAGTTCTACTCTGGGACACAGTTAAGAGTAAGCAAAAATATTGCATGCACTAACAATTAACTTAAGTTTCCAGTTTTACAGAAAGAAAACACAGAACTGCCTAGTTGCCTGGACAGAGTCCCCACATGGATGGACAGAAAAAGGACTCTGCAGATTTAGCTGACTCAAACAAAAGGGACCAGAATGCAGACATGCTGGAAACTCCTGTTGACCACTAACTACCGGTGACTGCTTGCCTGAGAACAGATGACATCAAGGCCTGCAGCTGAAAGATAAAATGCCTCCTGACTGCACCTTATAGTATTTTAATACTAAAAATATTGCTACTTTCTCTTATGTATAAATGTTTCTTGTGAAGCATATTTTGTTTAACAAGCAGCTACTATATAGTTTCAATATCCTATCTATAATTATTGTTATATAAAAAAATAAGGGAGACTCAGCAGATCAGCAGTCTACTTAACCAATATTCCTATCAAAATTTGTTTATATATTCTATTGTTTTTATATTGTTAATTCTTTTATTCTAAACTTTAAATTATGCTTATGGCAGGAAAAGATATTAGTATTACTCCAATTATTTTGCTCATTTTAATTTTCTCACATAAAGTGCTTTACTTGAAAGATTCTCAGTCTTTATTATATTAAAGTAACCAGCCTATGTTTAAGTCCTCATAAGATAACTGATATCCTAGTCTTCATACTATTTTGACGAATTTAGCTGATGTAAGTTTTATATTAACTACAACTTCTGTATCTACATTGCTAGGACCAGATTGCTAATTATTAAATTTTTGGTGCTTTTTGTGTACTGCTAAGAAATGTTATAATGTACTACAATCTGGGGACTTGAGAGACAAAGTAATTGTGTTTTATTTTTCTTAATGTTCTTTGGCCGAAAGCTCAAAATTAAGGTGGTTTGGAATGCACTTGGGCAACATTGGCAGTGGGAGGTGAACACTGGTGGTGGGATTGGCCCTGATTCATTGTATGTCTGAAAACCAACTATGAAGGATTCTGAAAATCACAATGATTTCAATAAAATAAAAAAATTTTTAAAAGGCATCACTGATCATTCAGAATTACATTTATATTTATCCAGTAATCGACTATCTTACAAAGTTGAGAGAAGAGGGAAAACTTCCACAAAATAACCACTTTATGTCTTGCTCACACTACATAGAATTATTGGGAAAGATTGTTTTTCTATGCATGCTTTTTGTTTGTTTGTTTTGTTTGGGGGCCGTACCCAGTGACACTGGGAGGTTACTCCTGGTTATGTGCTCAGAAATCACTCCTGGCTTGGGGAACCATTTGGGACACCAGGGGATTGGTGTCCCCCTTACCGCTTGCACCAACACTTCGGCTCCTATGCATGCTTCTTAATTTCCTTATGAGGAAAATAATTTTTATTCTAAAATAGCATATTTTGGGTGACATATCCCATCAAACCAAATCTACACAGAAAAATGAATAATCGAATTGCATGTATATGTGCAGTAAGAAATATTTATAAGAGGTGTAGATTTTCCAGGGACTAAAAACGAGGCATTCGGTCTGTAATATGCTTGATTTTCATTCAAAAGACTGTCAACCTGACAGCCAGTACAATAATCTTATTCATAAGAATTTAATAAACAAAAGTTCTTAAGAGTATTTCATAAACAAATATAAGTTTTAGGACTTGCAAATAAAGTTAAAGAATTCAGATAAACTGGTTTGATCACTAGGATAACTATGATTAAGCAATATTCTTTAAAGCCAAAGGGTAGTTGCTTGACAAGTTTCTGTTGTTGGTTGGCAGATAAGGACTTTTTTCCAAACAATTTGATAGAAATCATAAATAAAATTAAAAGCTACTATGTGTGATTATCTTTGTGTAAATACAGCACACACTCTTTTTTTCCCCCAATTCTCCTAAATAGGTGTACTACCCATCTAAAGTTTACTCAAAACAATTCTATAATCTTGTTATCTCCCATTTAATTGCAAGATCTTTGGGAGGCAGGAGCCCATCAAAACATAGGGTGCAAACAATTAACTTTACATATAAAAAACTTGCAAATATCTAAGGTAGTTCATAGTAACTAGTCATTCTTAGATTCTGATAGAAAACTTCCAATATCACAATGCAACAAAAAAAAAATTTTATGAAGTCTACTTACTCATCATAGAGTATACCACAGGTCCTAAAACTACAGAAGTAAATTTTTTACATTGAAAATGGACTTATTTAAAATGGACTTATTTAGCAATTCACTAAAATTAAATTAAATTAAAATTAAATTCACTGTGATTATAACAAAAACAAAACATTAAAAACTATTAATCATAAATTATTTGAGTGCTAGATTACGAGTTTGGGGAAAAAAGCATAAACATAGAAAATGCACTTTCAGTGCACTGAAGTGTAGAACCTAGAAATTAATTATTTTTAAAATTTAGGTACCAGGATTTACAATACTGTTCATAACAGTCTCATGCACACAATGTTCCATCATCACATCTATCATCAGAAGAATAATCAGTTCATTCTTGCACAAATTTTTTCATTAAAAATAAATCCAAAAGGGAATAATGATTATTGTCTAAACTGATATCCATATGTGGGAAGCATGACAAAGTACCCAAATTGTATTCCAGAAGCAAAGGTGGAGGCAGTACTGGATTTATCAAAGTATAAGTGTGTCCTAATATAAAAGGCACTAATATTAACTGAAAGGATAATAAGCAATATGCTCTCCTGCAAACTCCATCTGTAGATATCAAGGAAAATATAAAGGAAAAATTTGAAACACCATTTGGAACTTTCTCTTAGTAATTTTATTTTGTACTTCCTTTCTTGGTCTTATAATAGAAAACTGTCTAACTTTATCACTTAAGTGGTACCACTTAGTCATATCAGAATCTTCATATACAAAATAATAAACTCTGAATAGACACATGGGAAAGACACAGGTTTGATATCCAACTTCATTTTTTCCTGATTTTAACCATTCTATATTTTCTTTGTGCATGTTTACTTGTTTGTTTTTAAGTAACTTGAGTGATAGAAATATAATAGAAATTATCTCTATATATAAATAGAGAGAGAAATATAATAGAAATAGAAATTATCACATAGTAGGCAGATTTTCCAATTTTTTTCTCCAGGCACAATACAACACAATTTTTAAAAGCTAAATATTAAAAATGAAGGGTTAGCTGCTGATAAAAAGAAGCAAATGCCATAAAATCTTTTTGTTTGTTTGTTTGTTTGGGGGCCACACCTGGTGGTGCTGAGGGGTTACTCCTGGTTATGAGTTCAAAAATCGCTCCTGATATGCATGGGACACTGGGGATCAAGTCAAGGTCCCTCTCCTAGGTTAGCAAGTGCAAGGTCTACCACTTACGCCACCATTCCAGCTCCATAAAATCTTTTTTGTACTTACACAGTATAATTCAGAAATCACTTAAAACTCCTATCATAATTATGAATATCCTACTCACTGTGTTATTGCTGCAGCCCCCCATAAACTTTCTTGATTAACTATTACTTGATTGACATGGATTTCAGCTACCTAAAGTTTCACTTTAACATGTTATAGATCTGTCCAAGATATTGTGCAAGTGAAGGCCTTATGAATTATATTTCCTAACTAACATATAAATCTCTTCATGTGTTTGAGTTGGATATTACTTTTCCCAATTCAACCAAATACAGTAGTTGCTCATTTTTAAAACTGGGAAAGCTATTTTTGAAATCTGATTACACATTCTCTATTTTGGAGTTCCTTTCATTTACTAAGCAAGCTAAAAACCCAACATTTTCTTATTGTTTGTTTTGGCCAAATGTGGCAAATATATGGGGGACCATATATGGTGCCGAAGACAGAATCCAGGTTGACCCTTATTCAAGGTAAATGTCCTGCTGCGGTACTGTCACCCACCAAGAAAAAACTTTCTAAGTCTAATGATTACAACTTTTAAGGGTTATCTAATAACGCTCCAACTCCAATGCTTTCATTTTTCTATTAAAATCATAGCCCAGTGGATACAGCTTGCAGGCGGAGAGCCCTACACATCAGTGACAATCCAAAGCAGTTCATTCTTACAAGTGGGGTCCTGATGGCTTCCTACAGTGATGGAAGGAGCATATTACTGCATCACCAAGAACAGCCCAGCCCCATGAAAAAAATGAGGGCAATACCCCAAGTCCAAAAAAGCAGCCCCAAACAAAACAACAACAAAAAGTAAAGAAAACCTCCAAAAGTCATTCATCATTTACTGTCTGACCATTCTGACTGTTTTAAATGACATGACTTCATTTAAGCCTCCTAAGCGGCCTTAAGGGCGGATCCAATGATTACTGCCCCCATTTTAAGGAAAGAAAGAAGAAACAGTAAGGTTAGTCATTTGTCGGACATCACACTGCTCGGAAATGATGGAAAGGTCTGGGTTTCTGCTTCCAGAGTTTAAAGGTCTCTTTTGCAGCAATACCAACCAAACACACACACACACAGACACACACACGCGCGCGCGTGCACACACACACACACACACACACACACACACACACACACATCCTGAGGCACTGTGACAGGGCTAACAGCACCTCCAACTGGGTGCATCTGTCCTCTGCACAGTCGAGGTGGCAGGACTCCCGTGACCCATTCACCCGAGGAACCTCGTTCGGAGGGACCAGAGAGCGCCGGACCAAGGTGCTCTTGAACCTCTCCAGACCTGGTCAGACGCAGGAAAGGTGGGTGCAGCGGGGACTCCCCCAGGCCACTGAGTACCCCACCTCGCCCAGAACCCAGGGAAGTCGCGAAGCCGCGGCGGGCCGGGGCCGGGGCCGTGCCCACCCACCGCGTCCGCTCCGCTTCCTCTCCTCGGGTGCCCCGCTGCCAGCCAGCCTGCCCCGCGCCGGGTTGCACCCCCGCTACCTGAGCTGAATTCAGCCGAGAGATGTTCGCACGCGCGCGCGGCGGGGGTCGGGCCGGGTCGGGTCGGGGGCTCCAGGCGCTGCTCGCGTCCCGCTTCCCGCTCGCGACGCTAGGCGGAGCCTCGGGCCAGGGGCTCGGGTCGACCGCCAGACGGGAAGCCGAGTGCGCCGCCCGCCCCGCCGCTCTCGGCCGGGCGGGGCCCGGAGTGTCGGCCGGCCCCGCGCGCTCCTCCGCATTGGCCCGGCCGGGGCGTGCGCGGCGCCCATTGGCCGCGGGCGGTGGGCCGACTCCGCGCGGGTGGGACGGCCGCGCCCGGGGCGTCCGGGTCGGTAGCGCGGCGGGAGGAAGCGGAGGCGCCTGGAAGCGGGGGACCCCGAAAGGGAGGGAGTGGGGAGCAAGGTGGGCGACGTCGGCCTCCGGGCTCCTCCGCCGTGAAGATCCGGGACGGAGGCTCCGCCGAGGACTGGCCGAGGACCATCGAGTCGCTGTGAATTCCCAAAGTTCCGAGGACGCCTCCGGGGACGCAGGAAGGCGCCCACGGAGGATGGGAACGAAGACTTGGATTCCGCCTAAGTAAAAGAGGGAAGTGCTACGAAATGAATAGAAGCCGGAGAGGAAAAGCCACCGGAAAAGAGCAGGAAACTTCTCTCACGAGCCCGGCCCTGACAGTGAAAGAGAAACTAATGTAAAATGCACAGGCACAATACCGTCCGCTGCCTAAACTCTAAAACCAATTTCTAGCTATGTCCACCACCTATTATTGCTATCAGAAGAATATAGATTTCATGGGAAGGGGCTGGGGGTTTCTGTTTCATTTCTTTAAAGACTTGGGAAAAGGTGAACTTAGTTCCTTCCTATTTGAAGATATAGAAAATCTTGTTTACTTTAGAAAGTCTCAGGTTTTCTTGGGTAGAATTTATTTGTCGTGCTGCGGAGTGAGTGGATTTTATTCTAGCTTCACCCACTGGTGTTCAGGAGCGATTCCTGACTGTGCTGAGGAGAGACTCCTCTTGTGTTAAGGGGAACTAAATATGCGGTCCTGAGGATCAAACCGGGTCCACCGCTCCTCCCTGCAAGTCATTTGCCCTCCTACTAGTTTTCCTGTCCTTGATGACATCCGAACCACCAACAATTCTCTTCAAGTTTTTGGCTTCATCCTGACTCAATCTTGGGAAAATGCCACATTATAAAAATGTGTTTGTTCGTTGGTTGGTTGGTTTTGTTTTTTTGGTTGTTTTTGTTTTTTTTTTTTTTGCTAGATTCTTAAATTAGAATTTAATTTAAGAATTAAATTCTTAAATTTAAGAATTTAAGAATTCTTAAATTAAATTTAAGAATTTTAATTATTTTAATTAATTCAATCATAGTAACCTCCTATGATCATTTGTATTCCTGAGATGAATAGTAATTTCCCCTTTATTTTTGACTTTTTTATTTCATATATCCGTTTTCCCTTTTCCCCAACTCCTTATTTTTTCTTTTGTGATTCTAGCCAGGGCTGTCAATTTTACTGATTCTTTCAAAAAATTATTCTTGCAATCAATCATAATTAGTTTTATTCTTTCTTTGTAGTGTGTTTTTGTTTGTTTGTTTGTTGGAGAGGAGGGGGCTTTTGAGTCACAGCTGGCAATACTCAGAATCACTCAGAGATCACTCCTGGCACATGGGATGCCCTGAATTCAATCCTAGTGAGCTACTTGTAAAGCAATCAGCCTATTCTCTGTTTAGGTCTGATCTCACTGCTTTTATTTCCTAATCATTTATTTATACTTGAATTTTTATCATTTTCTAAAGTATTAGTTCTAACTAGGGTTTCTTTTGTTGTTCTTTTTCTAGGTTATTCAGGTGTGTGGTTAGGTCATTTAATAGTACCTTTCTATGCTTTCTGATAAACACTTTGCTATGAAATTTTCTCTTGGTATGGCTTTTGTTGTGTCACATTAATTCTAATAGCTTGTGTCAGTCTTATTATTTGTATCCAAGAATTAGTATTCTCTCTCTCTCTCTCTCTCTCTCTCTCTCTCTCTCTCTCTC
>PVKC010013793.1:0-22685 GCA_004027635.1 Crocidura indochinensis | reverse complement strand
ATTAATACATGATTATTAAATACTAAGGCAAAGAAAACAATTAAAATAAATATTCACCAAGGCTGGAACTACAGTATAGTTGGTAGGGAATTTGCTTTGTATACACCTAACTTTGGTTTAATCCCTGGCATTATGTATTGACCCTTGAGCCCCACCATGAATGATTCCTGAGTGCAGAACCAGGAGTACCTTGAGCTGCACAGGATTGTCCCCCAAGCCATTTGGTCTCCCCAAATGATCTTTACATGACATTTCCTATGGTTAGATAATGACTTTCCGTATAGGTAAATATGTACATATATACATATATGTATGCATATACTCATACCAGTTGACAAAATCATTGTTTAACCTGTTCAGTTTCAATCTTTAGAACCTCAGAAACAGATATGTGGATAAATGCTTTACACAATCTGTGTTCACAATTTATGGCAAATATATTTATTTAGTCACATCTCAGACATGATTGTAAAAATAAGCAAAGGTCTAAATTATTTGGCTTTAAGTACTCCATAAAATCTGTGTAAAATCTATTATGTGATTAATACAAAAATGATTCTATTTTGGTGTGCTTGGGTAAACCTGACTATGCAAACCTTGAAAAGCCTTTGCATTTAAAAAATGGCTATGGCGTACTGCTTACCATTCTTTTCAAGGGAGAAGAAGCAGGGTAACTTAATTAGTTGTTGGAAGATTATTTACTCCCCTTAGTCTATAAAAAAAAAAGAAAAAACAAAGGTCTGTCAGTACCAGATGCATCTGATTTTTGCAGATGTGATGGTGAATTCTAAGAATCTTTGAAGATTCATTTTAAATGTTCTTTCAGGTCTCCTTTATATAAAACGTTGACAGGATAATAGAATTAGAGTTGCTGAATTTCACTAAACTGTAAAGTAACGTGTCATCAGCTTCACTTACTTCTCAAAAAATATTTCTCCCTGGTAATACTCATCAATCTAGTTTTTCAACCCCCATATACGAAACTCTAAAACAAACAAACAAAAAAGAATAACTCCATTAGTTTCACTAGTGACAAGACGTTAAACATTTAACACTCTCGCTTTGCAGTACCAGCTGCCTCTGGATAATGTACACTGGCTTAGGCTTGATTTTGAGAAAAAAAAAAGGAGGGGAAGAAAATAGAAGGAAAGGGAATTAACTATGCTTGCAGATTCTGAGAAGTCATGTTTCTACTGAACAAACCTTTGCCTCAGAGGCAACCCTACTAAAGAGACAGCAGGGTAATCAACTCCTAACATTGACCTTTCATCTCTATTTTCTTATTGGTCTACTTCAATAAAATCTCATTGTGCACTGGATTAAAATGACTTTTTCAATGAGAGAATAGATGGTGCCTTTGTCAAGAACATTCCCAAACCCCACCATAATTGCTCAATAAATACTTGCTGAGTGAATGAACTGGAAGAGCATGTATGTCATTCAAAGTGACATGCTAAACCTTTCTCTACAACCAATTCTTCATCTTAAGCAACTCTGCTATAATCTAACCACCAGTCAAGAAGTATGTATTGTGTGCTTCTTAGCTGATAAAACCACAACATCCTTTGGCAAGATCTTTATTAACAACTCAAAACCTAGGGCTGGGGCAATAATGCAGCAGTAGAGTGTTTGCCGTGCACTCTTCTGACCCAGGATGGACCTGGGTTTGATCCCCAGTTTACCATATGGTCACCAAAGCCAGGAGCAATTTCTGAGTGGATAGCCAGGAGTAACCCCTGAGTGTCACTGGGTGTGGCCCCAAACCCCCCAAAAATCAAAAAACAAACAGACAAACAAAACTCAAAACCTGCAAACACTTTTAAGATTCATGAGCATTTTATTCTTTGAGGGTCTTATTTATAAATATTGAAAATGAAATTGTAAATGCTATTGATGGTTCTCCAAGGCAAGAAGAAGAAGATGAACTAGCCCCATGAGAAAGCTTGTGAAGAGATTTCTATGTGGAATGAGGAATGCTGCAGCAAAGAGTCCATGTTGAAGAATATAGTGTAAAACTCCCAATAGGAAAGACAGGACAGTATAAATAAATAACACTATATTTGGTGGTAGGTGTTGCTTCTTTCACTCACTGAACTTTGGTAGACGGACTTCCATGTGCCAGCTGCTGTTCTAAGCCCTAAAAGAGGAAGGCAGGTGGAAGTGATGTGAAAATAGAGCTGTATTAAAAAAAGAAACAGGCCACATGATTGAGGTGTTGGTCAGATATTTTAGTAAATTCTCAATTTCATCATCTATCTTTCACAGTAGATATGAGCATACAAAAATCTGTAAAAATATTTGAATAAGTACATTCTACCACCCCCAACTCCCTCTGCTACTTGTACATTTTCCCCTTCTTTTAGAAATCATGATGTCTGGATCTCTACATCTTTTATTTTCCTTTCCCCACTATTTAAAGAGATAGCCCTCAACCAAACAGATGATCATATGCATAGTGCTAACATTTTAGGATTATCTGAGTTCCAAAAATTATTCCTACATACCACCTTATTTGCTTATTTGGGCCAATTAGCAGCAGCTTAAAGGAGGGGCTTTAATGTGTCTGTCACAAATTTCTTTTGTATTAATACATTATTTCTACTCACCTCAGCATTTCCACTAATTCATTCTTAAAATAAACACAACAAAAAACAGAAACAAAAAAGCTCTACAGAAATCTGTTCATTCTGGGCCATTTAGAATTGTATCCCAGTGTTATTTCAACAGAGACTAATAGTTGCTAGAATCAATTCTAAAGTCTCATGTATCCATTGCCTGGATAGAGTGTGAAGTCCTAGTTACATGAAGAGAAACGACCTGGGAGAAAGTTATTTTCTTTCTTTCAGTTTTTCTTGAATATTGAACTCCCTTGTCTCCACATTATTATCTGCTTTCTACTTCTGTCCACTTTAACTCTCCATGCATCTTTTCTCCCTCAGTCATAGCCCATTTTTTTTTGTTATTCAGCTAATGTATTATACAGTACCTGTCTCATTACTCTTACCTCTACTGCTTTTTTCCTTAGTATACAGTTTTTTAAAGCAAATTCTTCCAGATTCAAATTAAATTTCATTCATTTTAGGAAACCTTTCCAGGGTCCCTGGGCATCCCAAACTTTGTTAAGTATTTATTTTCCTATCCATTATCTCTGACTGCTTTTCTATTTACATTGTATTCTCACAGGTCTCAGAAGATATGCTATATACCTTTATATTTCCAATATTCTCAATCTGGCATATAATATATGCTTGATAAATGAGTGCTAAACAGGTGAATACAAACCCTGTGGAATAACCTAAAGAAAGATGAATAAAATCAGATATGTAGAGGGGCTAGATCTCTGAGGAACATGATCCACATATTGTTATTTTCACCTCTACACAAGTGAAATATTGTTGAAAAGAAGAATGAAAAGAAAAAGAAAAAGAAAATATAATGTATTCAATTTTCCAAGAAAAAAACAAGAACTCCAAAATATTGGTAGTCTTCTGGTTAGGTCCAAATACAATGTTCTATACCTAGCAGAGATTCAATACATGCTACAACAATTAATTTTATGAACTATCCCAATTATAGCTATTTTAATTAAACTCTGTATACTTTTAAAGTTCCTATGTGTATTTTGTTAATATTAAAATGAGTTATTTAAACAACTATAGAACTATAGAACAAATTATATTTGACCAATTTCGTGTTTATTAATTAAAAAGTAATATGTTCATATGTAAATACTCTTTTATTGTCTTTTTCTCTAAATATGAGAAAATGGCTGTAATTTTTTGCTGCACATGCTAAATATACAGAAAGCAAAAATTGGATCGTGAATAATGAAGTCCATCTTTCTAAGTAGTTGTGAAATTAGATTGTCCACACTTCCAAAAAGAAATATAACTTGCCTAAGAATGTACAAGCAACTGGAAACTTATTATATATATTTTTTTGGTTTTTGGGTCACACCCCAGCAGTGCTCAGGGGTTATTCCTGGCTCCATGCTCAGAAATTGCTCTTGGCAGGCACGGGGGACCATATGGGGCACCGGGATTAGAACTGATGACCTTTTGCATGAAAGGCAAATGCCTTACCTCCATGCTATCTCCCGGGCCCCTGGAAACTTATTTTTAAAATGAAATTCAAATTACTCAATACCAAAAAGTAGTTTTTAACTACCTTATGTAGCCAAATATTCCAATATTTAACACCTATGTAAACGTGGTGGTTATCATTAATTTTAATTCTTGTTATTTGATAAATCCATATTTATTCTATTTCTTTAGTAAAATATTATTGAAGAAATAATATTATAAATAATATAAATCAATAATAAATATTATTGATTTTAGAGTCACAACGGGTGTTGTTCAGGGGTTACTCTTGGTTCTGTACTCAGAATTCACCCCAAGCAGGCTCAGGGTGGACCATATAGGATGCCAGGGATCGAAACTGGGTCGGTCCTGGGGTTAGCCATGTGCAAGGCAAATGACTTACGGCTGTGCTATCACTCTGGCCCAAGAAAATTGTTTAATACTAATTTTCTCTGAATAAACAAGATATAATGAGTCATTTTCATTTGGATAAGAAAAATTGCACATTTGAATTTGTTGGTTTTTTTCCCTGCATTCTGAATCATTTCCATTTTCTTGTAGCACTCTAACATTTAGCAGACACATTAACAATTAACTACAGTCTTCTCTTCAGAAAAAAATAAAATTGGAAGTTTCTCCTGATTTTCATTTTCATGTAAATAGCTACTGGATAAAAAATAAAACATGTAGAATCCCTGATTTTAATCCAAATGACAACTTCACTGGGAAATGATCAACACTGTTGAATTTGACAAACAACTAGTAGAGAGAGGTGAGGAAACACTTTTAGAAATTTATGGGTAAAGCTGCTATTTAATGAGGAAAAAAGGATGTCCCACTATATCAAAGAGAATATGTGATAAAAGAAGAAGTTGCTTGAATTAGGGCTCAGAATTCCAATCAGGCAGGCTCTTTTCTTCCCAATATCAGAAGATATTTTAAATAAATTTTCTGGGTAAAACTAAAAAATAATGAACAATTACCTGTGCTTTAAAACAAAATAATATCAGAGATGACCTCTGATATCTTAAATTTAAGTAGCTAGTTCTTTCCTGTACTTGTGAAAGAGAAAAGAGAAAATCAACCAGAACTTATTTATTTTTCCTCGAGGTAGTTCTATTAACCTTACCCAGGAAGTATCAAGGGAGAGAGATTGTTTTTACTTGCCTATCAGGGTATTATTAGTTAAAAAATACCTAACTGGTATCTCAGCTAACACTAAAGTATCAAGTAGTAAAACTTTCAACTCAAAGTAACAGAGAAGTCAGTGAATTTTTATTTAATAAAATAGAAGCTTCTATTTTTATGCACACAAAGAACTCTAGAAAGATAGCAATGGACAATGGTTCTGTTGCTTGGTTGGACATAGAAGACCTAAACTTTTCTCCTTGGATCTAATTCTACTTGCCACTAATTTATTTATTCGTTAATTAATTATTCATTCATAAAATTAATGTATTACCATTGTGACAAATGTTAAGAATAAGAAGTGGAAAACACACATTTTGTTGCTTGTTTTTTTGTGGGGGGGGGGCATGCCCAGTCAGTCTCATTGATTACTTTTGGCTTTGTGGTAAGGGATCACTCCTGGCAGAACTAGGGGAATCATATAGGATACCATGTATAAAACTTATTTTAGCCATGTGCAAAGCTAACATCCTGCACTTCTATTTTTGCTCCAGCTTCCAAACACAATTATTTATCTTAAGGAGCATATATAAATATGAAGGAAGAGGAAGAAATAATATATTTATTTTGATTACGATTTGGCTTCTGTGTTCAATGAATGGATAAACAGAATTGCCTAAAATAAAAACTATGAAACAATACGTAAGCAGTTGAGCATGCTCAGGGAAAACTCTTTTATTTAACTTTTTGCTTGCTTCGGCAGCACATATACTAAAATTGGAATAATAAAGAAAAGACTAGCATGGCCCCTGTGCAAGGATGACACGCAAATTTGTGAAGTAGTAAAAAAAAAAATTTTTTTTTTGGCTTATGGGTACATCTGGCAGCGCTCAGGGGTTACTCCTGGCTCTATGCTCAGAAATATCTCCTGGCAGGCTCAGGGGACCATACGGGATGCCAGGATTTGAACCACCGTCCTTCTGCATGCAGGCAAACACACTACCTTCATGCTATCTCTCCAGTTCCCCCAAATTTTTATTTAATAAAAGAACCATGATTGTCAAAGCTATTGATAGCTGAATTTTAGACATATATAGTTCAATACCAGTCAAAAACTTCTTAGAAGACAATTTTGTAGATAATATAGTGGGTAGGAGGCTTATGCTGCATACGGCTGATCCAGGTTTAATCCCTACCAGTCCATACCATGGCTATCCGAATTCACCAGGAATAATCCCTGAGTGGAGAGATAAGAGTAAGCCCTCAGCACAGCCAAGTGTGGCCCCAAAACAAAAATAAAACAAAAGAAGAAAAGAGATTTCAGAGATATGAATAAAAAAATTTCACCTATTTGTGTGCTGATAGGGTGGAAGAAGATTTTGCCAACTGCTGAGGTTATCTGTGCTATTTGTAATTCTGTAATACTATTTGCAAATCTGTAATTTGTAATTTAAATATGAAACCATATTTAAAGAGTTCTTGGAGTGCACATGCCTTGAAATAGTCATAATTACTAATATGGGGTTCTTAGGATGAGAATCTTAAATGGTTTCTGAAGCTAGCTAATTCTATTCATCTTTTGTCTAAACTTTTTAAGTGAAATATACTATGGCTGCTGATGATGTAGGAGTTTAATTATTTTACATTTGTAGGTCTCTCCCACAAAGGACTTACACAACATAGATAGAATGTCTAGTAGAAAGTAGTAAATGAATTAAAATTAGTAAAGCTTTCCTTAGAAAAAAAGAATTTTTTTCATTGAGTCTAAAAATAAAATTGGAGAGTGATGATTACTAACCTTAGTGGAAGGGGAGAATTAGTTCAGCCTTTCTGGAAAATAATATATATATTCCTCAAAACTAAAAATTGAGCTTCCATATGATTCAGCAATATCACACCTAGGGATATACCCTAGGAAAACAGAAAACAAAATACAAAGATGCTCTCTGCATTCCTATATTCATTGCAGCACTATTTATAATAGCCAGAATCAGGAAGCAACCAGGTACCCAACAACAGATAAGCAGCTAAAGAAACATGATATATCTATACAATGGAAGACTATGCAGCCATTAGGAAAAATGCAGTCATGAAATTTGCTTATACCTGGAAGGACATGGAGATTATTATGCTGAGTAAGAGGGATAAGGATAAACACAGAATAATCTCATTCAAGGAGGATAAAAGTCTGTGGGGATGATAACCAGAGACAATAGAGATGAGGATTAAGTGGCCCAGTCCCTTTTAAAAAGCTTGTGATGAGGGCCAGAGCAATAGCACATCCGTAGGGTGCTTGCCTTGCAAATGGCTGACCAAGAACGAATCTGGGTTCAATCTCCAGCGTCCCATGTTTCCTCAAGCCAGGAGCGATTTCTGAGCACATAGCCAGGAGTAACCCCTGACTGTCATCTGTTGTGGCAAAAAAAAAAAAAAAAAAAAAAAAAAAAAAAAAAAAAAAAAAAAAAAAAAAAAAAAAAAAAAAAAAAAAATTAAAAAAATCAAAGAAGAATAAAGAATAAAGGCTTACCATGAAGAGCAGAAAGTGCAGTTAGAGTAGAGAAAGTTCTACTATGAAAGTGAGAGTTGGAACTGATCACTCTGGAAAAGAACTGGGTGCTGAAAGGAGATAAAGTGGCATGCATAAAACCCTTTCCCTAATAATACAAATCACAGTATCAAAAAAAGAAAAATGCGAAAGATAAAGATGGAGGGAGGGATGGGGGAGTGGAAAGGGAAAAGGAAAGGGAAAAGGAGGGAGGGAGGGAGAAAAAAAGAGGAAAAAGGAAAGAAAAATAAAATGCCTGTACCAGAGGCAGGCAGGGGAGAGTGAGTGGGAACAAAGAGGGCATCACAGAGAGTGAGAGAGAAACTGGAACATTGGTGGCAGGAAATTTGCACTGGTGAATGTTGTGCATTGTATCACTGTAACTCAATCATGAACAACTTTATCTGTGGGAAAAAAAAAACTGTATTATGAACAACCTTGTAACCATGGTGTTTAAAAGAAATCTAAGTAAGACAGTATTCACAACATATCAGAGCTAGCGGGGTCCACAGAGATTGGTAAACCCTATATTTCTTCAAATTTTAATGTGCACTAGCAATTCATCTGTAAACATCTTGTTTAGATTTTGGTTGTGATTCAGTTGGTCCACTTGGGACCTGTGATTCTAAACTTCTAACACGCTCCTAGGTGTTGCTGGCCCATCTGTCCATGGGTCACACCTGAGTATCAAGAGTCTAGCTCATGTGTGTTTTCATGCTTTAGCATACATAATACTTCTCAGAACTGGCAGAAATTGCTCATGTCACAAAGCTGAGTATTATAAAGACAACTCTTTTTCACACTGATACAGCTTAGCATGTAGGGAAAGATCAGGAGCTTAGAAGTGACGCTGATCTAGGCTAAACCTTGTCCCTCATTTTATTAGTTGCCAAGCCCTGAGAAGTTGTTATTCTATCTCTGCTCCAATTCTGTCATTTGTAGAGTTCTGAAAAATAACTCTTACCTTGTAGAAGAGTTGTAATAAGCCAATGATAGGATTGGCATACAAAAAAAATATTCACAGTAAAGACAAGAACATAAGAAATGATCAAAACATATCATATATCTTATCCTTCCTCACCAGGATAATATTGCCACCAGTGCAAGTGATTTTATCTCAATCAAACTGCCCCTGAGACTTATTATCATCTAGTGACACCCATATAGGGTGCCAGATAACATTGGTTGGCACATAAATGCTTCATTATGGCCCTCCAAAAAAGTGCTTTACTTTTTGGCTAATTTTTTGGCGCGGGAGGGGGGAAGAGAATTCAAGAAGGTAAATACATATCTAGTAGTGAATTTTTAATACTTCTTTGCTTTAGAGACCTTTACGCTGTCTGCTCATTATCACAAATGTTTAACCAAAATAAAAAATATTATGAGAGTACGTTTTAGATTTTATTTTTGTTAATACTGCATCATTTTTTCTTCCTGGGCACATATTTTTTCCAGACTATTTTAACTGCTTGCCTAAATACCAACAAAAGCTCAATTTCTGAATTTCCCAGGAGATAATAAGAAACGATAACTTGTGAAGTCTTCTTTAACAACAAAGTTCTTATATAAAGAAGGAATAAGGAAAAATGCTGTCTGTTTTGCTTGAGATGTGATTTAAGTTTAGTCTACAAGGAAGGGGCTAAAGAATAAAAGAATAAAATAAAAGAATCTATCATGCATTAAGCCTGTTAAACTGTGTAGTAAGAGCTACTTCAGAAATCTATTTAGAAATCATTGTTCTTGTATCTGAATCATTATAGAGACACCAGCATCACCCACTTCTTATTACTGCAAACATAGCAACTGTTGCTAAGCTAGCTAGAGAATCAAAGCACAAACTCTGGAGTCAGAAGAGAATAGGGTGGGGCCCAAGCTGGAAGCAGAGTGCTGAGCAGTGCAACAGCACATGGTGCTGCCTATACAGATTTAATTATGCTGGTTGTTCTCTTTGGTCTGTGTGCTGTGTCCTGTCAGATATTTCAGTAAAATAGAAACCTTCTCAAAAAAGATTTTACGTTGTGTCACTTGCCAACATCACCGTGAAAGGTTAGCTCTCTGTGCTTTGAAGTAGGCAAGGGGCTGTGTGGGCCCACGTTGTGATTATGAATGAAGAAAGGGCCAAGGTTTCTCTTCATTTCCAGGAATGAAAAACTCATAAAGCTCTTATTATTAGAAAGTCAGGCTATTTGCTGTCCCAATATGTCATTTCATCTAATTGAAAACTGAGAAATCTGTCACCATTTATTTAGTTACTTGCCTCTGGCGAATCATTGTAGGTTCTCTTCATGTGGCTGGGAATTAGTTAATTAGTATTACAAAATGCTTGAAGAGGGAAATGCACTCTCGCTTGCCCTTTGGGTTATGAGAGAGCCCATTTTAGGTTGCTAATAAGCACTGATGGAGGATAGAAAAGAACATGAAATTACAGCATCAGGAGATCCATAGCAAGAGCTGGATCTTTCTCTTTCAAGTAAATACATGGTTAACCTAATATTTTGCTAGCTGGCTCTTTCCATGTAAATTTTTATGTTTGACAATGCATTCAGATCCTTATGATTTATAAAACAAATGATGCCAATTGTGCAGATGTAGGTTTCTTATAATAATTTCATGCATTACTAATTGCCATTTCACCCATTCCTCTTCGAATATTTTTATGAAACATGACATTTTATATAAAATATCATATATTTTCTTTTACATTTTTACATACATGGTTTAAAAGAGAAGGAAGTGGAGCCAGACTGATAGAACAGCAGGTAGGGCATTTGCCTTGCAAGCAACTGGCTATGGTTGATCTTTGGCACCACATAGGATCTCTGGTCCTGCCAGAAGTAATTTCTGAGTGCAGAGCCAGAAGTAATTACTAAGAACTACCTAGTATGGACACAAAAGCACAGAAAACAAAAAGTAAGTGAAGAAACTGAAGAAAAGGAATGGCAATTTTTTACAGGCTCCTACCTATAAAGCTGACTACTTTTGTAGTAGTACCACACCTCTCTCCCCATTACCTTGGTTTGAAGGACTGGAGGCAAATTTAGGTGGCACTAGGGAGCAAGGGAAGGGATAACATACAATAAACAGAATTTGCTCTATATCTATATCAAGAGAGTTCTAACATGAAGCTACCTCTGCTGCATTTTAATAAAGTTAGTTCCAATTGCATTGGTTTGTAAGCTATCATCAGTATGGAATGTAGAGGGCACTAGCAACCAATTTATACTGTTCCTTTTTATTAGTATGTTTGCATATGAGACTGCATGCTTAATTCATCCTAGTGATTTATTGGTCATGGTACTTAAGGCCTTGGTGAAGAGTTTTAATGTAAATATAAATAGATGACTTCGCTTATTTTTCAGACTTTTGTGAAAACTCTTTAAGTTCTTAGAAAACCCACTCTACTTTCTTAAATTCTCCACTTTCCTTCTGCATTTAATGGAAATAAGGCATATGATGAGGAGATAGATTGAGAACTTTATATGTGTACATCAACATGTATAGTTATACATTTTCCTTCTCAGCCCCCATGACCCATTACATTAAAAAATGTTCTGCTTTTGTTAATTAGAAAATTTATGGGCACCTCAAGAACATTTGTGCTTAAAAGGAAGCTATAAAAGACAACTGACAGGCATTCTAGCACTTGCTTAGATTTTAACTGCACACCTTTGACATATATATACTACATATATATACATATATATATATATATATATATATATATACACTACAGACCCTTCATGAACTAAATTATTGACCTTCAGAATGTGAGTATCAAAGAAATTATACATTCCAGAGTTGATAACTTTTCCGAGGGGGTCTGTAGGGGTTGAATTATCTCTTCATTAGGTAAAATGCTTCTTAATCTCTTCTTTAAAGAAGCAAAAAGACCAAGGCCCATAGAACTTAATCAGGTGAATTAGTAACTCCACAAGTTTAGAAGACATTGCTGAAGTAGCTAGTAGGTACTGGTGTGATGATCTCATAAGAAATGAGTCTCATCGTATGTTTTATAGATGTCAAATTTAAAAATCAATGATATTTGAAGAGTAGAGACACAGTTCAGGAAACTGAAAATTGTGTTTTTTATGTAGAATCAACTAGAAAATCCTGGGTATTCATAATGAAAAAGTGCATTTTTCTTTATTTTTTGTGACTAAAAAGTCAGAAAATTTTTCTTAATATTAAGGTTATTTCTTTGGCTCAAAATGTCAGTTGAAAATATGGTACATATATACAATGGAATATTATGCAGCTGTAAGGGGAGATGAAGTCATGAAATTTTCCTATACATAAAAGTACATGGAATCTATTAATGCTGAGTGAAATAAGTTAGAGAGAGAGAGAGAGAAAACCGCAGAATGGTCTCACTCATCTATGGGTTTTAAAAAAAAATGAGACATTTTTGCAATAATAATTTTCAGACACAAAAGAGAGGAGGGCTGGAAGTTACAGGTCACCTCATGAAGCTCATCACAAACAAAGATGAGCTTAGTTAGAGAAATAACTACATTGTGAACTATCCTAACAATGAGAATGTATGCAAGAAATAGAAAGCCTGTCTAGAGTACAGACAAGGGTTGGGTGGGTAGCAGGGAGATTTGGGACATTTGTGATGGGAATGTTGCACTGGTGATGGGTGGTGTTCTTTACATGACTGAAACCCAAACACAATCATGTATGTAATCAAGGTGTTTATATAAAACATAAAAAATATTTATTTTAGCAATACAGTGGAAACAATGATTATAGTAGAGTACATTTGATAAGGAAATTTAAAAAAGGATAATGGTTTTAATAAAAGAATATTGTTAAAGGAAACATCTTCAAAATGGTCCTCAAATAAGAAGTAATTAATCATTTTATATACTATCATTGATTTTTTAATAGGGAATCAGACTTGTCTCTAGAAACAATTCAAAAATAGAACAGAGGTAGGTTATGGCATGCTGGTTAGTGTTACAGCAGATATGTTTAATTTTTTTTCTGTATGTTGGTCTATACAGTGAAGGCAGCTGATTAAAAAGATCTAATATGAGCAACCTTACACTGAAGCAAAGTGGCTAATATCAGAAGGAGTTACAGTGAGAGGAGAAAATTTTCCTGTAATCAAAGGCTGTATTGACCATAGCCTTAAGAGTGCAATATGTTCCCTTGCCTTTGTCAGAGCATTAGAGGGATGAAGTTCAGTATTCTGGGTAGCTCCCTACTGATTAGCCTCAAAGGCCAACCATGAGGTTAGAAGTTGTAGCTTTTAATAGTCATTTCCAACATGATAAGCAAGTATAATGTCTAGAGATAGAAGAGTGTAATAGAAAATCTGCCAACTAGTGCCAGATTAAGTATCAATTTCCCATTATGTAGTTTCATATAAATTATGAATATAATTTGAGTTTCATATTATTTATGAACATAATTTGAGACTTTGTTTTACCTGAAAAATGAAACCCAGCAGGACATTGCTATAAAAATTAAATGGCATACTTGTGACATCCATCCCATTTACTTATCAATTTATTTATATATTTATTAATTCCACAAAATATTTAACATCTACTGGAACTCATCTAAATGCAAGATATAAAGCATCAAAAAGCAGAGAAGTTCGTGCTCTCATGAAATTTTTAGTTTAGTAAAGCACCAATAGAGGTGTAAATAGTTAGTTTAAATTATGATTCTAGGTATATTAAGATGATTCAAACTATAATGTTTATTCATTAATATTTGAATTTATTGGATCATATGGGGGAGACAGATCATGGGCTTAATTAAGGTGGAGGTGAAATATAAGAAATACTTAGAAATTAAAACCTTCCAATGCCAATGACAAAATTGTGTAATTAAATAACAAAATCTACTTTAAATAGTGGGTTGTTTCTAGTAAAAGAGAGAATAGTTTTGATACAAAGAGATAAAAGAATAAAAAAAGGTAAAAAGCTAAGCTTTCAAAATATATTGAAAAAAACTAAGCTTTTAAAATATATTGATATATGCACATTTTATGGAAAACTTCGAGTTAAAGTCTTTACATAGTCTTGGAAAGATATTCTCTCTGTGATTAGTAAGACAATAGCATATTGTGTACTAAGTAACTTACAACAAATATAGGCAAGAAATTAGCAAAAGATGAATTTTCTTAAAATTTGAGCTCACAGTAAAGCAACAATAACCCACTAAATACATGCTGAAACCAAGAGCATAAATAGTAAAAACAACCAAAAATATAATTCGACTAAAAATACAACAGATATTAGAAATGTCAAATATTCAGATATAGAATATAAAATCAATGTATATGAAGAAAGAAAAGAATAAATTAAAAGTATGCAAAAGAAACAAGATATTGAAAAGTGATCAAACTTCAGAATAAAATACAATAGAATAATAAGAAAACAATTAGAAATGCAGGAACAGGCTAGAATATCAAATACAGTTACTAAGGGAATAAGTGAAATTAATTTGAAGAGATTACCACCAGGAAACAGTATGAGGGAGTTATATGGTAGAATACATGATAAGAAAATGGAGGAATATGGAAAATAAACTAAGTCTGAAATACATTTACAATTCAAGAAAGACAATATAGAGGCTTGGAAAAAAGAAATATCAGAAGAGGTAGTAGTTAAGGATTAGTCAGAATTTGTTAAACATGCTACCCATCAGACTCTTGCCACTGGTTAAATGCAAAGCAAAATAATAAAAAATAATCAACATTTATCTAAAAAAAAACGGGAGACAAAAATAAAGTTGCAAAACAGAAAACTAAAAATTATTACAATTAGACTCAGATAAATTTAAAAAGTAAGAAAATATAAAAGATGGTACGGCATTTTTGAGGATGCTTGGGACAACCCCTGATCCACACATACATAAACATTTACAATATCTTTCAAGAAAGAGAAAAATAAAGGTATTTCCAAATATTTGCTTTTAACAGAGTCTGCTTTAATGGGCTTTTAAGAGATACATGTTTATATAGAAGAAAAAGAATTTGGAGGAAATTGTGGAATGTAAACAAAATAAATATTAAAAAAATAATAAGAAAGTCCAGAAAATCATGACTATAAAAACATAAATTAATATCTAGCTCTAAGATTAAAAATCATGATTAAATTGCTACAAATACCCTATAAAATATTTATATTACTATAAATATATAAATATCTCAGTACATTAAGGAATGATTTGAAACTAATATCCTCTAAGATCTCTCCTTTTTCTGGGAAGACAAATGTATTAATTATAGAATCAGTTAGCTATGTAAAAATTTCTGGGATGTCTATAAAGTACAGAGCATCAGAGTACATGATCAAATTTATTTGAGTAAAAAATGGTAGCAATATTTTGAACATTGAAAAAATCACAATGAATATGACAATATGATAAGAAATCATGTAAAAATTTCAAAGAGAATACAAAATATAGAAAAAAATCCAAATAATGTATATTTCACTATGTTCATGGGAAAGCAGACTTGAATCATAATAGTATCAGATATGTTAACCTTGTGTTGGTCTAAACTGATATTTATATTTAAAAATTGCAATAAAATATCATTTTGTGAGACATAAAATGTTTCACCTAAATTTAATTTTGACTAGCTAAAAACCAAGACTAATAAAAACTGTAAGAATACAACCAGAGAGATAGTGCAGCAGTAGGGCCTTTGCCTTGCTTGCAGCTGACCCAGGATGGACCTAGGTTTGATCCCTCACATCCCACATGGTCCCCAAAGCTAGGAGTGATTTCTGATCACAAAGCCAGGAGTAACCCCTGAGCATCACTGGGTGTGGCCCAAAAGCCAATTCAAACCAACCAACCAAACAAAAAAACCTGTAAGAGGTTAGTATGAGCAATGGTTTTCCAAATAGCAAAACCCTTAATAATAATATTATAAATAAAACTGTGTACTGTTTATACAGAATAAAGATCATTCCAGTAGAACACAATAGAAAAGAGGAAAACATACTTATCTAAATGTAAATCATTAATATAAAAATATTATTATAGGTCACTTTGAAGATAGATGCCTCTTCTATTTAATAGGGGGTAAAAAGAAGTTCAAAGTCATTATCTTATGTCCTATTCTCTTTATACTGGGATACATCCTATCACTGCCATTTTAAGGAAACATTTTTTCTTATGGCCTCAACTTAAGCAATCTTTCTCTCTTTTCTCATTTTTTTGACAAGGTACACATCTGGGTGTCCTCAGGTGTCATGGCTGGTGGTCTCCATGAATCATTCATTTACAGAGAATGAACTTAAGGCAGCCACATACAAGAAAATTGCCTTAAACCCTGTACTATTTCTTTGGTCCTAGCAATCTCTCTCTAAAAACACAATGGGAATGAATATATTAGTCACTTTTCTATTCACATGTTTTTGGTAAGTATATTATTTTGGAGGGTTCCTGTTCAAAAGAGTTCAGTGACACATGAGTTCCTCCCAAGTGATACACAGGGGACATTTAGTTCTTGGACCCATCTATAATGCTGCTATATTGGAAAGTGCTGGAATATGGAACCAACACAGTCACCAGGTTCACATCTGGTGTTGTTGGCAGAGCATTTGGTACATGAGTTTAAACTCAGGGTCTAAACATGAATTCCAGTGCTCTGAGTTATTTCAATCACTCTAGATGCCAGTATTCTACCCTTTCTTTCATTTTTTTTTGTTTTAGGGTCACACCCAGTGACACTCAGGGGTTATTTCTGGCTATGCGCTCAGAAATTGCCCCTGGCTTGGGGGACCATATGGGACACCAGGGGATCCAACCTCGGTCTGTCCTATGCCAGTGCACTCAAGGCAGACACCTTACACCCTGCGCCACTTCTCCAGCCCTGTCTATCCTTTTTTTACTAAAAAGAACAAATTGGCTATTTATATTCATATAGAGAGGGAGTGAGATGGAGAGACCATTGACTTATTTAATGATAATAGATTTGAACTTGATATAAATATAGGGCTCTGGATGCCAGTGTTTAATCACCACTAAAAATGCAGAGAATCAACGTATGGTATTCAGTGACAAACTATTGATTCCTCTAATTTTTAGAAATAAAATATTTAACATCCATTTGATCATCTGCACAAATTAAATAGTATTGGAGATATAAACAAGATGTTATTCTGTCCATATTGTATTTATAAACTAATGAGCACTAAGACATAAATAACTATGATAAATATCAAATGATAAAAACCATAAAAAGTGATATGATATGAAAGTGCATAAAGCAGCACAAAGTGGTGTGTGACTTTTGATTATGTGCGAATGGATGGGGTCCCCAAAAGGTGTCCCTTAGACCAGAGTGATTAAACTGATTGAAATATACTGAAGGTTGATCAATAGTCTAACAAGATAGTTAAGGGTCTTGTGAAACTGTCAGATCCTAGGAATAGCTTGACTGTAGGTTAAACATAGAGTGTATTTTGGAAAGTGTGTCTATTGTATATGTCAGCAGGAATACTATTGTTATTTTGTGCAGGATAATACATTATTTTGGTGGAAATGTCTGAAGCATTTTAAGAAGTTCAGCAGGCAACTCTAAGTCTACTGAATATCAATAACTTCTCTCAAGTCATTGACACTGCCAAAAATGTCTCTCATAGTACTAAAATATTGTAATTAGAGAAAATAAATTATGATGTTGATAACCTTAATATATAATCAGTAGAATATGAGATTTTTTATTTATTTATTTATTTGCTTTTGGGACCACACCCAGTGATGCTCAGGGGTTACTCCTGGATATGCGCTTAGAAATTGCTCTGGCTTGGGGGACTGTTACCCTATCCCCCATTCTTCCTGTGTAACCTTACCTGATGGTAAGACCTGCTCATTTCTGGGAAGGGTCCTTGGTAGGTAACAAAAGAGTTGTCTCAGGGGCAGGAGAGGGATTCAGAGGAGATTCAAAGTTGGAGAGAGAGATTCAGGAAGGAAGATGGAGGAGGAAGCAGGATGGAGGAAGAAGAGAAAGGTTTGAATGCAAGGTTAAAAATGGAGCTTGCTTGAAAGTTTCTGGTAGAAGCCACACTTGCTGGCTTGGGCCTTGAACAAAGCTGATGTCTCCTGAAACCTAATTGCTGTGAGTCTCTTCCTCAATACCACACTACAACCCACCAGCTGGAGGGAGTTGGAGGAGCATAGCCCGGGCTAGCAGAGAAAGGCCCCTCCGTCCTTCTCACCATCATCCACAATCATCCAGGACTCCATAATTAATCTGTTATTCTACATGGGACCACATAGGATGCCAGAGGATCAAACCATGGTCCATCCTAGGTTAGTGTGTGCAAGGCAAACATCCTATCGCTTGCACTATTGCTCTGTCCTAGAATACAAGATTTTTAATGAAAGCTAAAAATAAAATTTTGGATCATTTTGGATCCTCAGATAAATTCATTTCACCAGATTTTAGATGTAATAAAGATACGCTGAATTTTTCAAAGTAAGTTATGTTATAATTGAAGTTCTACGTAAAAGATTATACTGTCAGGGAGAGTTATGTGGATTGTGGCAAGAACAGTCACATGTAGAGAGAAGTCAAGATTAGATACATGGAAATGATATGGCTTGGGATCACCTATGTGTGTGGAGGGGCATGTAAGTGGAAGCTATACACAGCATGAAGTCACAAGAAAACTCACAGAGAAGAGAGAAGCATGGTGAGAGGATTTAAAGTGATCATAAGCAAGGTCTTAAAACTTCTAATACTAGTAAACTATTAGGAGAAATAAACAGTAATATATAACAGATTAGGAGAAAAAAAAAGAACATTTAAGGTGTCTAAAATAGGTTCAATACAAAGTATATAGAAAAACCTATTTGACTTCCAGTGATGAGAACACTTTATAATTGCAACTTCCAGTTTCACAAAACCAAATAAACTTTCTCCTGTCACAGCTTTTCTTTCATTACTTCTAGAAACATCTTCTTACATAGTTGTTGCTTTCTGGAAAAACTTAGTGCAGATTAACATTTTATAATTTATATTTAACTTTTATAAAATACATTGCATTCTAAATGCACTTTGAAAGTTTTCTATTTAGAGGACCCATTAGATGGCCCCTTCTGTAATGTGAAAAAATTAATTTTAAGCATATCTGCTTTACAAGATTCAATCTTTGAATTTCTAGTTTTCTGCACCCGGACTGCTAACTAGGTCATAGTGTGCTATTCTCAGAGCCCAGCCCACATAAACACTAATTGGATTTTGCATCTGAAAGGTGGTGTAGCCCTTTGTCAATTCTACATTTACATGATGTAATGCATGTGCAAGATGGGAAAGTTTTCATACCCAGTGGGAGGAGCAGGTGCCACATGCTTAGTTTTCCAAATATATCTGGAGACACATCAGATTTTAAAAGAGACAGAACTTAAGACCTGCCTTCTTCATTTCAGACTTCATTAATTTGTAGTTTCAGTAGGAATTAATGAATTGTTATTACCTGTGGAGTTAATGTCAGACACAATTTCTCACCATACTATTTATTTTATGAAGGGAAATAATAATCATTACAAAGAAATATACAAACAAATAATGCACCCAATAAATCAAGTGCTCCAAAACTACAGGCTATAAACATGACCACAGATTGAAAAATAATGCACTACTTTCAAGATGTCAAAGCCTTTGAGGCACAGAATTGGGAACATAGACTAGTGAGGACTATAGACAAATTCCCGTACATGTTTTTGAACATCATGAGGTCAAGTTAAAAATTAAGCTGTAACTGTGTGATTTTAATGAGCTTGAATGCCCCTTAGATCAGATGTACTAGAGCATTGCAATACTTTGTGGACATTGCAATACTTTGTGAAGAGGCCACACAGGTAATCAATCTTTAAAAAGGTTGTCTTTTGTCTCAGCTGCTAGTTCACCTCTGCCCTCTCTTTTATTTTCCATTTATCCCCTCAGTTGTAAATCCTTCCCATAGAGCAACTGGCAGAACAGCACTGTAGCATTCTCTTACAATATATTTCTCATAATTAGATGCGTATTATAATATCCCTGGAGATTCTAAGTTTCTTGTTTTAAGATGTGCCATATCTATGGATTGTGGGTTAATTTGTCCTAGCTATTGACACTTGTGAAAACTCCTCACATGACTCTAATGTGCAGTCAGAGTTGTAAACCTCTCCCAGGCTGTTTGACTGATGGCCCAGCTTGAGTTAGGCCATTGGGTTCTGTGTCATTGAGCTCTTTGGTTTTCAGAATCTATTGACCTCTGCTCTCCTGTCTCTCACATGTGCAGGCTGAAAAGGCAGGCTTAGAAGATGTACTCAAATTTTTTTCCTGCCTGACTTCCAGAAGAAACTGGCAGAAATCTAACAATTACTGGAAAAATACAGCAAGCTTTAAAAAAAGTATGAGATCCTATGCATAAGAAATTCTGTAAGGGCAAGAGAATCTAAGGTGAGAATTGTATTATTGCTCTGTAAAAATGAGAACACCTTTTACCTTACATTCGTTGTCTGAATACATCTTTTTACCTTTACTGAACCTGAGTTTTTTCATCTATAAAAATCTGGAACTCCTGTTTCCTGATGCTTATCTGGACCACTATTATGAGTTGTCTAAAGTAGTGCTCAGTATGTAGTAGATGCTCACTAGTGATTTTTTTAAAGTGGAAAGAATTAAAAACATAGTATATACATATTAACTGATTATGCTCCAACTAGAAAATTAAAATTTGACTTAATATATCAAATTACACTTTATTAATCTATGAATTAACATTATTTTGCATGTTGACTTTATGCAAATCAAATTTCTACATACTAGAGATTGTTCTGAATAAAATATGCCTAATAGTAGTGCATCTAATAGCTTAGTACCTCTAAAAGCTCACCTAAATGTTTTACCTATCTCTGGAGTTGATTTTTATGTGGTACAACAATTGCAATTGCTAAAAGGAAGCTATAACCAACAAAGTGGCCTTTAATTCTCCCTTGTCGCAAATAGGCAAGTTGTACTAGTTTGGCAAGAGAACTCAACCTAATACACGAACACTTAACAGAGCTCTGTAAGAGTTACAGAAGACCTACAGCTATATAAAACCTAATGAGACTATTAAATGTACAATAAATAGATATTTATTATAAATGTACAATAAATAGATATATTTATTATTTATTAAAATAGATATTTTGGGACAGATAAATAATACACCAAGTATTATATATATATATATTTCTTGTATATGACAATTCTTATTTTTATCCCAGCATATCATATGCCCCTACAAGCCCCGCCTCCACCCACAAATGATCCCTGAAAATAGAGTCAAGAGTAAACCCTGAGCAGTGCATGGTGTGGTCCACAAACCAAAATCACACACACACACTCACACACAAAGTGATAGACTTACCCTTCATTGTAGGAAGTGTTACTAGTAATATATGTGTCTAGATTCTAAAATGGCCAGAGAAACAGTTTCTCCACACCCACCTCCCATAGAAGTGCTGTCTTTGCATTCTTTGTAGCTGTCTACACATTCAAATTCACTCTACAGATCACTTGAATTCTAAAATGTTACCTATATTATGTATTAAATAAACTTGCATTCTTTACTTGGGTTTTTCAATCAATCACTCTCATCCATATGAAAATATTGCTTCCTTCCAGTAACAATTTTAAAATTTGGTATATTTACCTATATATTTTGTATGAAACTCAGACCATTGAGTAAGTACATTGCAAAGCAGAGATGGAACCTCAGATATCTGACTCTGTAGTTCACCCTATTAACCTCAGCTTCAAGTGGACAAATCTCAGGTGACAGTACTTTAGACATATCAAAATCTGAATGCTCAGATAATTAATTGGAAAAAACTCAAGTCTAGAATAAGAAAAACAGATGGAACAAGAAGATGAAGCCATGCCTTACTTTAATCTGATCTTGGCCTAGGGCTCCCTTATAAAATTCTGTGAGGCTGGAATCTAATAACTAATTGCGACCAGTTTGCCTGGTTATTAATCAATCCTGCTGATACTTAATTTCATGACACCCTGTAGATCACCATTCAGATCTGCATACCTTCATAATTGTATATTATGTATATATATGTATATATATGTATGTATATAATATACATTATATACATATATGTGTATATAATTGACAATTATATATTGTCAGATCAAATAACTGTGGCTAAAAGGTAATAGCAATTTGTAGATAGCATAATATCCTTGCTGATTCCAATTTTTCTTTTCATCTTCAAAGCATGTTTTTGTTCTGCTGATGGACTGTGTAAATGAATATGTGTGAGGGTACACTCACGTAAATTCTCTGTAACTCATATGGAAAGATAGGAACTTTAACAACTGCTTTTTGACTTTTTAATATTATATACACACTCCCAATAGGAGATTTTCTACTCTTGATACAGAGCAGATTTCTGGCAGTCAGGTCAATTAAATATCATTGTATCTTTGCCCTAGTCCATTTTATTAGTACAAATTACATGAATAGGACCAATAATATTCTCTATCTTATTGCAGACTGCAATTCTTTTTTTCGGGGGGGGGGTTGGGTTTTGGGCCACACCCAGTAGCACTCAGGGGTTACTCCTGACTATGTACTCAGAAATCGCTTCTGGCAAGCTCAGGGGACCATATGGGATGCCGGGATTCGAACCACCGTCGTTCTGCATGCAAGGCAAACACCCTAACTCCATGCTATCTCTCAGGTCTATACTGCATTTCTTTTGTTTTTTCCCCAACATTTTTTTTTATTTTGATCACAGTGGCTTACAAATCATTCACATTAGTATTTCAGGTACATATTAACATTGAATCAGGGGAATACCCACCACCAGGTTTGCCCTTCCATCTTCCTCATTCCCTTTCTGCATCCCATATCCTCCACCATCACCCCCAGGCCGCCAGAGTAGGTGGTCCCCTCTTTGACTAGCTTACTATG
>PVKC010013792.1:0-22686 GCA_004027635.1 Crocidura indochinensis | reverse complement strand
TTTCACTCAGCATAATAGTTTCCATGTACATCTATTATAGGAAAATTTCAGGCCTTCATCTCTCCTGACGGCTGCATAATATTCCATTGTGTACATGTACCACTGTTTCTTTTTTTTTTTTTTTTTTGGTTTTTGGGCCACACCCAGTGACGCTCAGTGGTTACTCCTGGCTATGTGCTCAGAAGTCGCCCCTGGCCTGGGGGACCATATGGGGCATGGGGGAATTGAACCGAGGTCCATTCAAGGCTAGAGCGGTAAGGCAGGCACCTTACTTACCTCCAGCTCCACCGCCCGGCCCCCACTGTTTCTTTTTAAAATTTTTTTCTTTATTTAAACATTCTGATTACATATATGTTTGTGATTAGGTTTTGGTCATGTAAAGAAACCCCCTTCACCAATGCAACATTCCCACCACCAATGTCCCAAGTCTCCCTCCCTCCCTCCCACCCCACCCACACCTGTACAGGCTTTCCAGTAACCTCATTCATTCACGTGATTATGGTAGTTCTCTGTGTAGTTATTTCTATAACTGCACTCACCACTCTTTGTGGTGAACTTCATGAAATGAGTTGGAAAATGCAGCCCTCCTATCATTGTCTCTGAGGATTATTGCAAAAAAATTACTTTTATTTTCCTTAAAACCCATAGATGAGTGAGAATATTTTGTGTCTCTCTCTCTCCCTATGACTTATTTCACTCAGCATGGTAGATTCCATGTACATCCATGTATAGGAAAATTTCATGACTTCATCTCTCCTGATGGCTGCATAATATTCCATTGTGTATATATACCACAGTTTCTTTAGCCATTCGTCTGTTGAAGGGCATATTGATTGTTTCCAGAGTCTGGCTATTGTGAATAGTGCTGCAATAAATATAGGTGTGAGGAAGGGGTTTTTGTTTTGAATTCCTATGTTCTTAGGGCATATCCCTAGGAGGTACCACTGTTTCTTTAGCCATTCATCTGCCGAAGGGCATCTTCATTGTTTCCAGAGTCTTGCTATGGCAAATAGCACTGCAATTAATGTAGGTGTAAGGAAGGGATTTTTGTATTGTATTCTTGTTTTCCTAGGGTATATAACTAGGAGTTGTAGAGCTGAATAGTATGGGAGCTCAATTTTCAGTTTTTGGAGGAATCTCCATTTCGCTCCAGATAGGTTGGACTGGACGGCATTCCCACCAGCAGTGGATAAGAGTTACTTTCTCTCCACATCTCCACCAACACTGCTTGTTCTCATTATTTGTGATAAGTGCCAATTTCTGTGATATGAGGTGGTACCTCATAGGTGTTTTGAATTGATTTGATGATTAGAGATGTGGAGCATCTTTTCATGGGCATTTTTGACATTTGTATTTCTTCTTTATCAAAGTGTCTGTCCATTTCTTCTCCATCGTTCTTTATGGGATTAGATGTTTTTCTCTTGTAAAGTTCTCAGTGCCTTGTACATTTTGGAGATTAGCCTCTTATCTGATGGGTATTGGGTGAATAGTATCTCCCACTCAGTGGGTGACTCTTGTATCCGGGGCACTATTTCCTTTGAGGTGCAGAAGCTCTCAGTTTAATATATTTCCATCTGTTAATTTCTGTTTTCACTTGTTGGGAGAGTGAAGTTTCCTCCTTGAAGATGTCTTTAGTCTCAATTTCATGTAGTGTTTTACCTACATGGTATCAGGTCTGATAAGGAGGTTTTTGATCCATTTGAATTTTACCTTCATACATGATGCTAGCTGGGGGTCTAAGTTCACTTTTTTGCAAGTGGCTAGTCAGTTGTTTCAACAGCACTTGTTGAAGAGGTTTTTCTTTGCTCCATTTAGGATTTCTTGCTCCTTTATCAAAAATTAGGTGATTTTATGTCTGTGGAACATTCTCTGAGTATTCAAGTCTATTCCACTGATCTGAGGGTCTTTCTTCAATATTATGCTGTTTTGATAGCTATTGCTTTGTAATACAGTTTAAAGCTGGGGAAAGTAATGTCTCCCATATTCTTTTTCCCAATGATTGCTTTAGCTATTCAAGGGTGTTTCTTGTTCCAAATAAACTTCAAAAGAGCTTGATCCACTTCTTTGAAGAATGCCATGGGTATATTTAGAGGCATCTCATTAACTCTGTAAAATATTTGGGTAGTATTGTGTTTTTAATAATGTTAAGCCTGCCAATCCATGAGCAGGATATGTGTTCCTATTTCTGTGTGTCCTCTCTTATTTCTTGGAGCAGAGTTTTGTAGATTTCTCTGTATAGGTTCTTCACATATTTAGTCAAGTTGACTCCAAGATATTTGAGTTTCTGTGGCACTAATGTGAATGGGGTTTTCTTAATGTCTATTTCTCCCCTATTATTATTGATGTAGAGAAAGGCTATTGATATTTTGTGTGTTAATTTTGT
Source organism: Crocidura indochinensis (assembly GCA_004027635.1). Classification (NCBI taxonomy): domain Eukaryota; kingdom Metazoa; phylum Chordata; class Mammalia; order Eulipotyphla; family Soricidae; genus Crocidura; species Crocidura indochinensis. The sequence goes on along the minus strand of PVKC010013792.1, from coordinate 20,303 downwards.
AGCCTGCCACCTTGCTACATGAGTCTATTGTTTCTAGAAGCTTTTTGGTAGAGTCTTTAGGGTTTTCTAAGTAAAGTATCATGTCATCAGCAAACAGGAAGAGCTTGATTTCTTCCTTTCCTATCTGGACTACCTTGATATCTTTTTCTTGCTATAGCAAGTACTTCCAGTGCTATGTTGAATAGGAGTGGTGAGAGAGGACAGCCTTGCCTTGTGCCAGAATTAAGGGGGAAGGCTTTAGTTTTTTTCTTTTCAAAATAATATTTGCCACTGGCTTGTGGTAGTGGCCTTCAATATATTGAGAAAGGTTCCTTTCATTCCTATCTTGCAGAGAGTTTTGATCAAGAATGGGTGTTGGACCTTATCAAATGCTTTCTCTGCATCTATTGATATGATCATGTGATTTTTTTATTTTTCCTGTTGTTGATGCTGTGTACTATGTTGATAGATATACGGATATTAAACTATCCTTGCATTTCTGGGATGAAACCTACTTGATTATAGTGGATGATATTCTTGATGAGGCATTGGATTCTATTTGCCAGGATTTTGTTGAGGATCTTTGCATCTCTGTTCATCAGGGATATTGGTCTATAATTTTCATTTTTGGTAACATTTCTGTCTGAGATAAGGATAAAGGTGATGTTGTCTTCATAAAAGCTATTTGGAACTGTTCCTGTTTTTTGGATCCCATGAAAGAGTCTTACCAGGATTGGTAGCAGTTCCTCTTGAAAAGTTTGAAAGAATTCATTAGTGAATACATCTGGGCCTGGCCTTTTGTTTTTTGGCAGACATTTGGTTACCTTTTTAATTTTGTCAATAATGATGGGGGTGTTTAGATATGCTACATCATCTTTATTCAACCGCGAAATGTTATGAGTCCAAGAATTTATCCAATTCTTCCAGGTTTACATTTTGGTGGCATACAGTTTCTCAAAGTAGTTTCTGATTACCCTTTGAATTTTGGCAATATCAATAGTAATCTCCCCCTTTTCATTTCTAATACAAGTTATCTAGTTTCCTTCTTTCTTTGTTAGTTTTGCTATGGTTTATCAATCTTGTTTATTTCTTTGAAAAACCAACTTTGCTTTCGCTAATCTTTTGGATTGTTTTTTGGGTTTCCACTTCGTTTATTTCTGCTTTCAGCTTTGTTATTTCCTTATCTCTGTTTTTGGTTCCTTTTGTTGAGTACTTTCAAATTATATGAGCTGCGTCATTAAGCTATTCAGGTATTTTCCTTCTTCCTTCCTGATGTGTGCTTCAAAACTATTAATTTTCTTCTCAGTACCACTTTTACTTTGTCCCATAGGTTCTGATAGTTTGTGTCTTTATTATCATTTGCTTCCAGGAAAGTTTTGATTTCCTCTTCAATTTCATCTTGGACTCACTGGTTATTCAGTATGAGGCTGTTTAACTTCCAGGTATTAAAGTTTTTCTTCTGTGTTCCTTTGGAGTTCACATAGAATTTCAGAGCCTTGTGGTCAGCGAAAGCAGCCTGTATAATTTCTATCTTCTTGATCTTATGGAGGTATGTTTTATTTGCCAGCATGTAGTCTATCCTGGAGAATGTCCCATATACATTAAAGAAGAATGTGTATCCAGGTTTCTGGGGGTGGAGTATCAAATATATATCTACTAGGCCTCTTTCTTCCATTTCTATTTTCAGGTCTAGTATATTCTTGTGGATTTCAGTCTGGATGACCTATCAAGTGTTGACAAAGCCATGTTGAGATCCCCCCACAATTATTGTGTTGATATTGATATTATTTTTCAATTTTTTCAATAATTGTATAAATATTTAGCTGATCCCTCATTCAGTGCATATATGCTTAGGAGAATGAATTCTTCCTGCTGTACATATCCCTTGATTAATACAAAATGTCCATCTTTGTCCCTTACCACTTTTCTGAGTATAAATTTTGCATCATCTGATATTAATATGGTCACTCCAGCTTTTTTATGGGTGTTCTTTGCCTGGCTGATTTTTGTCCAGTCTTGGTATATGATTGTTCTGACTATTCAAGTGCATTTCTTGTAGGCAGCAGAAGGTTTGGTTGAGTTTTTTGATCCATTTAACCAATCTGTGTCTCTTAACTAGTGCATTTAGTCCATTGAAATTGATTGAAAGAATTTTCATGGGATTTAGTGCCATCTTTGTATCAAAATTTGGTGTGTCTGTTGGTCAGTCTTGTCGTAAAGTAGGTCTTTCATTTTTTCTTTTAAGGCTGGTTTTGAATCTGTAAAGATTCTGAGCTGTTGTTTATCTGTGAAGCCATGTATTCTTCACTTGGTGCAGTATTCTAGGTGAAACATTTATTTCATTTTGTTTTGTCACTATGTCCCACAACTGCCTTCTCGCCTTGAGAGCTTCTTGTGATAGGTCTGCTGCAAATATCAAGGATGCTCCCTTGAATGTAATTTCCCTTTTTGCTGCTTTCAGAATTCTGTCTCTATTGGTGGGATTCGTCATTGTGAATAGGATGTGTCTTGGGGTGTTTTTTCTGGGGTCTCTTTTAGTTAGTACTTTTCGGGCATGCAGGATGTGATCGCATATATTCTTTTTTGTTTGTTTGTTTTTGGGCCACATCCATTTGATATTCAGGCGTTACTCCTAGCTATGTGCTCAGAAATCGCTCCTGGCTTGGGGGGACATATGGGAATCGAACCTCGGTCCATTCTATGCTAGCGTTTGCAAGGCAGACACCTTGCCTCTAGCATCACCTTCCCAGCCCCGCATGTATTCTTTAGCTCTGGTAGTTTCTCTCTTTTTATTTGTCCCAAGTTTTTTTCTTTCATTTATTCTGAATCTATTTTTTAAATTATCTTTATTTAAACACTGTGATTAGAAACATGATTGCATTTGTATGATTATATTCATATAAAGAACAATCCCCTTCACCAGTGCAAGATTCCCACCACTAATTTCCCAGAACTCCCTCTCCCCACCCCAGCCACACTTGTATTCAAGACAGGTTTTCTACTTCCCTAATTCATTCACATTGTTAGGATAGTTCTCAGTGTAATTATTTCTCTAACTGCACTCATCACTCTATGTGGTGAGCTCCATTTCATGTACTGTACCTACCAGTCCTCATCTTTCTTTTCTCTGAAGTACTGCTAAAAATGTCTTTCATTTTTCTTAAAACCCATAGACGAGTAAAACTATTCTGCTTCTTTCTCTCTCCCTCTGACTTATTTCACTCAACATAATAGATTCCATGTACATCCATGTATAGCAGGGGTCTCAAACTCGTGGCCCGTGGGCCATTTTTGGCCCTCTATACAATATTTTGTGGCCTGCGGCCAGCCTTCAAATATCACAGTATTCGCGATTATTCACTTGCCAAATAGCAGTAAAAATAGCCTTAGTAAGAAAAAAAAATCACATTAAACATTTGCATATGCTGAGCAGTTCCATTTTAGGATATGCAAATGTTTAATGCAATCTTTTTGTGATTTTTTTCCTTACGAATGCAATTTTTATTGAGAATATTCGGTAAGCAAAATCCCTTATGCGACCCTGCCTCACCCTGACTTTGCCTCCTGCAGTTCTCAGGTAAATTGAGTTTGAGACCCCTGATGTATAGGAAAATTTCATGACTCATCTCCCTGATGGCTGCATAATATTCCATTGTTTATGTACCACAGTTTCTTTAACCAATCATCTGTTGAAGGGCATCTTGGTTGTTTCCAGAGTCTGACTATTGTAAATAGAGCTGCAATGAATGTAGGTGTGAGGAAGGGGTTTTTGTATTGTAATTTTTGTGTTCATCAGGTATATTTTTAGGAGTGGTATAGCTGGATCATATTTGAGCTCAATTTCCAGTTTCTGGAGGAATCTCTATATTGCTTTCCTTAAAAGACTAGATGGCATTCCCACCAGCAGTGAAAAAGAATTCCTTTCTTTCCACATCCCCTCCAGCACTGCTTTTTACCTTCCTTGTGATGTGTGCCAATCTCAGCGGCATGAGGTGCTACCTCATAGTAGTTTTGATTTGCATCTCCCTGACGATTAGTGAGGTTGAGCATCTTTTCATGTGTCTTTAGGCCATTTGGATTTCTCCTTTTGCAAAGTGTTCATTTCTTCTCCCAATTTTCTGATAGGGTTAGATGTTTTTTTCCTTGTATAGTTATGTAAATACAGTGTATATTTTGGAAATTAGTCCTTTATCTAATGGTTATTGGGTGAATAATTTCTCCCACTCAGCTTTTTTATTCTGGGCACTATTTCCTTTGAGGTGCAGAAGCTTCTCAGCTTAATATATCCCATCTGTATTTCTCTGCTTCCACTTGTTTGGAGAGTGCTGTTTCCTCCTTAAAGATGCCTTTAGTCTCAATGTCATGGAGTGTTTTGACAGTTTTACATGTTTTTTATATACTTTATTGTTTCAGATCTGATATCAAGGTCTTTAATCCATTTGGATTTTACCTTTGTACATGGTGTTAGCTGGGGGTATAAGTTCACTTTTCTGCAAGTGGCTAACCAATTGTGCCAACACCACTTGTTGAAGAGGCTTTCCTTGCTCCATTTTGGATTTCTTGATCCTTTATCAAAAACTAGGTGGTCATATGTCTGAGGAACATTTTCTGAGTACTCAAGCCTATTCCACTGATCTGAGGGTCTGTCTTTATTCCAATACTGTGCTGTTTTGAGAACTATTGCTTTGTAATACAGCTTAAAATTGGGAAAAGTAATGCCTCCCATATTCCTTTTCCCAAGGAGAGCTTTAGCTACTCGAGGGTGTTTATTGTTTCAGATGAACTTCATAAGTGTTTGATCCACTTCTTTGAAGAATGTAATGGGTATCTTTAAAGGAATTGCGTTAAATGTGTATAATGCTTTTGGAAGTATTGCCATTTTAATTATGTTGATCCTGCCAATTCATGAGCAGGGTATGTGTTTCCATTTCCATGTGTCCTCTCTTATTTCTTGGAGCAGTGTTTTATAGTTTTCTTTGTATAGATCCTTCACATCTTTAGTCAGGTTGACTCCAAGATATTAGAGTTTTTGTGGCACTAATGTGAATGGAATTGTTCTCTTAATCTATATTTCTTCCCTAAGATTTTTGGTGTATAGAAAGGCCATTGATTTTTGTGTGTTAATTTTGTAGCCTGCAACCTTGTTATATGAATCTATTATTTGTAGAAGCTTTTTGGTAGAGTCTTTCAGGTTTTACAAGTAGAGTATCATGTCATCTGCAGACAGTAAAAGCTTGACTTCTTCCTTTTCTATCTGGATTCCCTTGATATCTTTTTCTTGCCTAATCGGTATAGCAAGGACTTCCATTACTATGTTGAATAGGAGTGGTGAGAGAGGACAACCTTGTCTTTTTTCCAGAATTTAGAGGGAAGGCTTTTATTTTTCTCCATTGAGGATATTTACCATTGGCTTGTGGTAGATAGCCTTAAGTATATTGAGAAATGTTCCTTTCATTTCCATCTTGCTGAGAGTTTTCATCAAGAATAGGTGCATCTATTGATATTACCATGTGATTTTTATTGTTCTAGTTGCTGATGTTGTATATTATGTTGATAGATTTATGGATGTTAAACCATCCTTGCTTTCCTGGGATGAAACTTACTTGATCATAGTGAATGATCGTCTTGATGAGGCATTCGATCCTGTTTCCAAGGAATTTTTGAGGATCTTTGAATCTGTGTTCATGAGGGATATTGGTCTGTAATTTTCTTTTTTCTTTCTTTCTTTTTTTTTTGGCAGCATCTCTATCTACTTCTGGTATTAAGGTGATGTTGGCTTCATAAAAGTCATTTGGAAGTATTCCTGTTTTTTCAATTTCATAAAAGAGCCTGGCCAGGATTGGTAGTAGATCCTCTTGAAAGGTTTGAAAGAATTCATTCGTTAATCCATCGGGGCTTGAGCTTTTGTATTTGGGCAAATTTTTGATTGCGATTTTAATTTCCTCAATAGTGATGGGGGTGTTAAATATGCTACATCTTCTTTATTCAACTGTGGAAGGTTATATGAGTTCAAAAATTTATCCATTTCTTCCTGGTTCTCATATTTAGTGGAATGGAGTTTCTCAAAGTATTCTCTGAATACCCTTTTTTTGAATCTATGTAGTATCTGTAGTGGCCTCCTCCTTTTCATTTTAATACATGTTATCAAGTTTCTCTACCTCTTTTTCTTTGTGAGTTTTGCCAATAATCTATCAATCTTGTTTATTTTTTCAAAGAACCAACTTCTGTTATCGTTGATCTTCCAGATTTTTTTGGAGGGGGGGGTTCCATTTCATTGATTTCTGCTCTCAACTTTGTTATTCCCTTTTGTCTTCCTATTTTTTGGTTCTTGATGTTGATCATTTTCTAATTCTGTGAGCTTCATCATTAAGCTATTCAGGTATTTTTCTTCTTCCTTCCTGATGTGTGCTTGCAAGGCTATAAATTTTCCTCTCACTACCGCTTTTTCTGTATCCCATAAGTTCTGATTGTTTGTGTTTTTTTCACAAACATTGTGACAAACATTGTCATTTGTTTCCAGGAGTGTTTTGATTTCCTCTTTGAATTCATATCGGATCCACTGGTTGTTCAGTAGCAGACTGTTTAATTACCAGCTGTTAAAGTTTGTCTTGTGTATCCCTTTGTAGTTCACATCTAACTTTAGAACCTTGTGGTCAGCAAAAGTAGCCTGCAAAATTTCTATATTCTTGATTTTATGGAGCTATGTTTTATGTACCAGCATGTGATCTATCCTGGAGAATGATCCATGTACTTTGGAAAAGAATGTGTATCTATTTCTTCCTGTGTTGTTTCCCCATTTTCACACTTGTTTTTCTACTTGTTGTGGTGGTATTCATTGATTAAATGATGTGCATGGCCACACTCCTCTGGATCCACCCTTTCTGGGCAGGTTGACTCACCTACAAGGAAGGGAAGTCCTCTGTGGATGAAGCCACACACAGAATCAAATCTTAGGCCTGAGCATGCAGCAGAGAAGACAGTCCAGAGAGATATGCTGGGCTTCAGAGATCCAGCACATTTCCTAGTGTGATTTTTTTCTGCGTTTTGCAGTGGGGTTCATTCATTAGAAAGAAGCTATTCTGGCTCACTGGATATTTTATTTGACAATTCTTTATGTACGGTTGTACTGTGTCACCCTGTTTTTCCCCAACTCCTATCTCTCAAACCAAGGATGAAAGCCTCTAGAAAGACTCCACCCATTTCCGGAATATTTGATGCCTTTATTTTTATTTATTTTTTTATTTTTTTGGTTTTGGGGCCACACCCAGTGACGCTCAGGGGTTACTCCTGGCTATGCGCTCAGAAGTCGCCCCTGGCCTGGGGGACCTTATGGAGCACAGGGGATCTAACCGCAGTCCATCCAAGGCTAGCACAGTAAGGCAGGCACCTTACCTCCAGCACCACCACCCAGCCCTGATCCCTTTATTTTTATTCTTTTTTTCTCTCTCTCCAGGTTATTACTTTCCTCTTTTTTAAACAAATCCACATAACTTGAACTAACTAGTCCTGCCTCCCAATTAGGGGGGAATAAGGAGGGTACCAAGACCAAACAGGTGTAAGTTCACTAAACAGCAAGCTAGGCACAGAGGGGACCACTTACTTTACTTACTTTACTTACTCCCGGGGAACAAGGGAGAGGATATGGGAAGTAGGACGGGAACGGAGGTGGAGGGAGGACAATTTGGTGATGGGAACTCCCCTGATTTTATGTTAATATGTACCTAAAATATGATTGTCAACTATATGTAAGCCAATATGACTAAAATAAAAAGAATATATAAAAAAGAAAAAAGAAAGAAAGAAGCTCTTCTGGAGATTCTTGGAGAGTAATTTTTCTGGGCCTTTTTCAGCCCACTCAGAGAGGTTCAGGACGCAGGACAGTAGACAAACATGCACAGGCCACACTCACAGTCTCTCACAGTTGGGAACCACTCGGGCAGGCACAGATTTCTCCAGCCTGATGTCACAGACCAAACTATAATATTTTAAAGGCAAATCAAATCCAATATCACCACAAGAAAATCACTCTTCATAATCAAGTGGAGTTTGTCCTAGAATGATTTGTCTTGAGTAAATCAATTAATGTTATACACGACCACTACTGAAATATAAAATCATAGTATTATTTCAATAGATTTTGTATTATGTTAAAACATTTCTATAAATGTAAAGCTCTACTTGCTATAATTCATCTTGGGAGAATGGGTCTAAAACAGAGTCACTACAGGAAAATAATAAACTGAGACACTCATATGGTAGCAAAGCATGTAAAGGGATAGCTTCAAAATTCTTGCAATGCAGCCTTCAGAACTGACTTCTATTTATTGATCAGCTCAATCCACAATTGGATAGAGGAGTGTCCAGTGACAAAGTACCTATGTCCAGCTATTCCAGTCTACATGGGCCTTTTACATGTAAAAGAGGAGTGGGTGAGAAAAGATACCAGGGACTAGGGATAATCTTCGGAGTAAAGCAGAATGTATGACATAGAATATGTCATATATAAAGCTTCAAGATTCATTTATAATAAAAGGAATGAATATATTGGAAATAAAAGTAACATACCTCAGTATTATAAAGGCTATAATTATAAATCATAACATGCTTCATAATTATATTCTGGGTGTAAAATAATATTTCACTTAAAAACAGGGTCTGTAGAGATAGTAATGCAAGTAAGGCACTTGCCCTGCATGCTTTCAACCTGGGTTTAAGTCCATCAACTTATATAGTCTCTCAATTCCCACTAGAAGTGCTCCCTTAGCATAGAGTCGAGGAAGGAAAAAAGGAAGGAAGGAGGGGAGGGAGGGAGAAAGGAAGGAAGGCCCCAGAAATTCTATAGTTTGTTAATCAATGACAAATCAACTCTATTTAAATAAGAGAAATAATTAAAGCAAAATAAAAAGTTACTTGGTATGCTAAAACAGGAATTAGGGATTAATAGCAAGGTTAATTTATACCTGAAACATGTCTAGGCTGACTGTCATTCAACTGACTTAATTTGTGCTTCTTTTCTAAGCTAAACAATTACATTCCTTATTGGCTGACTTTCTGATTTTTCCTTTGCCTAATTGTAAGATTTCTACTTTGTAGAAGCACCTAAGAATGAAAATACATGAGATAAAATAATTTAGGGAGGTGGGAGTCAAGTTTGATTGAGTTGTATAGAGTGTAAGCCTCACACCCTCCCTTTAACCCATCATTCCTCATCTGTATGCCAAAATTTAAGAATTCTTCCTCTACTAGCACTTATTCATCAAATAATGTGACTTAAGAAAACCTTTGATTACTACCTAATTCATTACATGCAACTCAGTCCATGATGGGCCTTCAAAGAAGGTCATAATTCTCATTTGTCTCATTACATATGGCCCTCTCAATGCAAGTCTGACCAAAGCCTTGTTCTACTTCTTTTCTTTAGCTGTCATATCAACCGCATCTTGGAGTCCCCTCGGGGAAATGCTCTGTTGGTAGGTGTTGGTGGCAGTGGAAAGCAGAGTTTGACAAAGCTTGCAGCTTTTATCAGCTCCATGGATATATTCCAGATTACACTGAGGAAAGGTTACCAGATCCCTGACTTCAAGGTGAGCAGGTTAGGCAGCTGAAGAGAAGTGACTGTCATGCCATTTTTCATTAGTTATACAATTCCAATTGTCATTCGATTTTATCCATAGATCTTAAGCTGGTGATATGAAGGAGTGCTTCCTCTCTAGAAACAACTTAAGAACACCAGCCTTTCCAAGGTCTTCAATTTTGTTATATCTACTTATAATCTGTTATATATAGTTATAATCTCCTTGTAATTTGTTATCCTCCAATAAAAAGCACATGTATAAAATTTATCCCAGGGCTCCCTAGCAACTCTACTAGATTAATGGGAATTTTGACAGACTTCAAAAATTTTATGGTAAATTCCTATTTCTCAATGACAGGTGAATAACCACTGGCTGATATTTCCTAAATTAAAATAACCATTTGAAGCTCTGAGTCATGCTCTGGAAAGAGGGGAAAAGCATATATATGTATATAACCGCCAAAGAACAATTTGTCCAGTCTCTTTATTCATGACAACAATAAAAGAAATATAGAGAACTCTGATGTCATCACCTTTGGGATGCTGCTCAATTGTACTGTCTGAAATAATTCCATGAATACTGAACCAAAACTATCCATTTGCATTCGTGGTTTATAGTCCATAAAGGGAGCTGCTCATTGCTACTGTGATACCAGCTCAGTCTCTCTATAATTGACTAAATAAGGTTATATGTCAGGCATATATTAATCAATGTTTAGTGCTTCCAAAGAAAAAGAAGACATAATGATTGGAGAGATATACAAGTGCTTGCATACAACAACCCAAGTTCAATCTTTAAAACTGCACATGATCCCCTATGTACAGCAATTAGTGAACCATGGGAATAGTGTCAAGAGTAATCCCTGAACACATCCAAAACATAGAAGATATGATAGTGCTATGGACCAGAGTGACAGTAGATTTGATAGGGAGCTTGCCTTGCAGAAAGTCAACCCAAATTCAATTACCAGGTTCCCAGATGGTCCCCTGAGCACTGACAGAAGTAATTCCTGGGTGCAAAATAAGGAATAATCTGTGAGATTTTCCAGATATGATTCTAAAACCAAAATAAATTAATAAAGACAATATAATGAATTGTACTTTAATATAATTATCTAAAATAGTAGGTCTTTGGTTGTTTGTAGAAATCCTCTTCAAACAATATTAATACCTGTTATCACACCTAAAAATTCTACTAAAGTAGTAACCTGGGCACCAGAACTTTCCAAAGAATCTCCTATATTGTACCACTGGCATTTATAATCATAGTTATTGATAATTCTATAGATACACAATGCCAGAAGTAGTTGAGAACCATTAACCAAGAAGGAATATTGTTGGTCTTACCCCATATTAGAGAGAATGACTAATATACAAAAAAGGAAATAATAAGTATTGGGAAAAGATAAAAGGAACTCTAATATATTATTAGTTAGATATATAATAATCTCACTCATTTGTGGGACATAGGAAAAAATAAATGTCCGGAGACAATAGAAATAAGGGTGAGGGGGACTGATCCATGGTAGGAACAAATAGTGGAGCGAGCAATACAGTTAGGATGGAGAAGGGATCATTATGGCAACAATAGTAGAAACTGCTCCCTTTGGGCATTAACTGACTGTTGAATGGAGATAAAGTGATATGTATGGTACTCCTTCATCAACAATAGTGCAAACAGGGGGCTGGACGGTGGCGCTCGAGGTAAGGTGCCTGCTTTGCCTGCGCTAGCCTAGGATGGACTGCGGTTTGATCCCCTGGTTTCCCATATGGTCCCCCAAGCCAGGAGCGACTTCTGCGTGCATAGCCAGGAGTAACCCCTGAGCGTCACTGGGTGTGCCCCCCCCCAAAAAAAAAGAAAAGAAAAGCAACAACAACAAAAAAAAACAATAGTGCAAACCACAGAATCTAGAAGGAGGAAAAGGGAAAAAAGAGAGGAGGGACACAATGCCTACTTCAGAGACATGCACTGAGAGGGGTAGGAGGAACAGGACATAGGTGGTGGGAAATGTTCATGGGTGAAGGGCAATGTATATAATGAGGCAGAAACTCAGTCATATACATATTTGTAATCAGAGTGCATAAGTAAAATAAAAATATTGTTTGCCTAATGCATATAAAAATTTAGACTTCTCAAAAACTTCAAAGTAGAACTCCAATATAAACAGTCTACTTTTGGCATCTTCCCAAGATAATAATAAAACAGTAATTTGAAAATATTTATGTACATCGTTATTTATTGAAACCCTATTTACAATAGTTCAACATGGAAACAACCCAAATATACAACAATATAAATGACTAAAGAAGATGTATATATCAAGCATGGCAAAGATTACCAAAATTAAACATTTCTGTGAGCTCTTCTGTAGAATCAACACAAAGGACATATAAAACTAAAACAGAACATAGCTAACAGAGAAAGGTCTCGCTGAGAAAATTTACTGGAAAACACATCGCTCATATCAGGAATACTTACTATGAAGATGTGAGAGTTGTGGGCATTTAGACTTTAGGAGTGCTTCTGCTGGATGGGAAGAAGAGACTACACAGACTAAAAAGTAAACCCCAAGTTGAACAAAACAAATAGGTCCTTTACCTGTTGACCAAAAATAATCATACCAACATAAGGTGGGATGGAGCTGAGTGCATAAGTCTTATAGGATATTTATACCAGCACTTGCTCAATCAAAAATAGACTTATGTCTTAGCAATGTTGCTTCAGATCTGGCTTAAAAAAAAAAAAAAGAAGCCACCTGTCCTGAGGTGAGTGCTGGACCTTTACCCACTGCCCTCCTTTCCCACCAAAATAATGCCTCATAAACTAACACAATACAAACCTAATTCAAATAACCACCAAGCAGATTCCTGTTTGGCTATGACACTATTCACAAATTACCTTTTATATTGGATCACTCAACTTTGAATCTCAGGAATTCTTAAATACAACAGAGAATAATGTGCCAAACCTGATCCAGACTAAAAGCAGCCATCCTGGAGGTAAATATAACACAGCAGGAAGCCTTTCTTCATCAAGCATGGAATCACATCTACTGTTCTACCCATACTTACAGTCTCTATCCCATTCTTAGAGTATATCATTCTGGGCTTCAGCCCAACATACTTATCTCACTCACTGTTCAGTTGCCAGACAGTCCAATAAAGTTTTGTACCAACTTCCAGATCAGAATCAAAGGGAGATCTCCAGAAAGGGTGCACTAAATTTAACCTCAAACCAAAAATCAAGAACTCTGAATCCAAAAGTTAAAAAATATTTCACTTTTACCTGTACTTATAGTGATAGAAGAAAATTGGAAACTGTACAGAGGCAGTTATTTCCAAACCACAACATGGAACAGCAATACTTGAAAAGATAAATTTCAATTGCCATCCCAGAGGTAGCAACTAATATGAGATGTTTTGATGGTGAGGCTGCCTATTAGGCTATGGATAGGAGTAGCCATTCACAATTGCTAATGCAAAAATCCCCATGTAGCTATGAGGTCAGCTTGTTGAATAGCTTCAGTAGTCACACTGCTTAAGTATTTTACAACTATAATGCCTTATCAATTGTTTTTATAAACCCTGATCTTGAGTTCAGACAAGCTAGATTTTGGTATAATAGTATCTACAGGACACAGTGTCTCAAATCATATGTTGTCATCTAGTGAACAAAAATAAGAGCTATAGGCACCAGGTTGATTTTTTTCAAGAATTTGAGAATCTGAACAAGGCATTTGTCATGATCAGAAATCAGTAGAACCGGGGCTGGAGCAGTGGTTCAATAGGTAGGGCATCTGCCTTGCGCAAGCTAACCTAGGATGGAACGTGGTTTGATCCCCCTGCATCTCATCTGGTCCCCCAAGCCAGGATTGATTTTTGAGCACATAACAAGGAATAACCCTTGAGTGTGACCCCAAAACAAAAACAAAACAATAGCAAAAAGAAATCAGTAGATCCATAGGCAATAGCTTGATGTTTGGAACTGATCACATTGAAAACAGACAGAACATTATTATACCCTTAGTTACCATGAATCACAAAAATAATGAAAAATGAAGGAATTAAGTCTTATCAAAGATTAAGAGAAAAGTTCAGTAAAGTCTTCAGTTACATCAGAAAGTTTAATGCTAACCAAGGATTGCATAACAGCAACAATCCTCTCAATAATCACTAAACTAAGGAACTCACTGGAAGAGAAATTTAATAAACCCAAAGAAATATTTATGTAAAATAAAAAATATTGAAACAGAATTGAAAGAGCTAAAGATAAAAAATACAGAATGACTTAACAGAAGAATGAAAGTAACCAAAAAATTAAATTATTAATCTTAAGAACAAAGTACAACATAAGAATACATGAAATGTGAATAAAAATATAAAGAATGAAAAAAATTAAGGTAAAGAAAAAAATCACTGAATCATGGTAATTCAGAAGAGAGAAGCAAAAAATAGGGGAAGAGTGGTTCATAGAAAAAATAACTCGGAAATTATTCTGTAGAGGTAGAACTATTGCTCTGATTTAGGGTGCTGAAAGAATTTCAGGTAAAATAAAACTAAGATGAACAATTGCAAAGCAAATTAATATAAAAATTTAAAAAATAAAATAGACATGTCTACATAAAATAGCAAGAGAAAAGCAACGCCACAAACACAAGATTCACATAAGATCTCTCAAATGAAACTTTACTGACAAAGGAATGCAAAGATAGGTTCAAAATATTCAAGAAAAGGAAGTTCCTAGATACGAAAAATATAGTACAGTAGGGATTGCACTTGCCTTGCATTCAACCAACTCCTTCTTATCTCCCAGTACAACATACAGTCCCTCAAGCCCTGCCAGGACATATTCCTTAATGCAAAGCCAGGAACAAATCCCATGCACTGCCAGCTTGTGGCCAAAAAGATGAGAAAGGAAGGGGGAAATTATATAAGGGCATATAAGGAAAGTAGTAGAAGACTTTGAACACTTTGTGGTGATGAACATCCAATAATTTTGTACATCAGTATCATAACCACAAACACTATTGTAACAATGCAGTTAGACTATATTTTAAATATGATGTGTAAACATTGGTATACTATTCATCTAAAATAAAATATTAAATCTTGACTTATTATAGTTAAAGTTAGAGAGTATTATGTTAGGGAAAATAAGCCCAGAACAAGGAAAGCTATCAGAAAACCTCACTCAAGTTGTGTATAGAAAAAATTAAGCCAGTGCTTTAGAAAGTTAGAATGCAGTTTTACTTGGCTAAAATAAGATTTGATTGATTTTATTTCTTTAGCAATTGATTATTGCTTTTCCTCAGATAGTGTTCTACTGAGAGTTTTTTTTCTTCAGTGATTTTTGTTTTATATTTGTATTTTGTTGTTGAGACACTCAAAATGTGCTCTGTGCTCAACAGTCATGGCGATCAGGGCTTATGAGAATACATTGGGGTGTTTGGAATCAAACCTGTGTTGGCCATTTGCAAGCCAACTGCCAGTACCAATCTACTATTTCTCAGACCTCTGTAATGAGTTTTAGACTACATTACATAGCGTTGACTTGCTAGATGTATTCTTTGAGATCATGAGTGATAAGACCCTTCAAAACCAAAAGAAATTACTTACCTTCTGGAGCAAGTATTCATGCAACCTCTGGGTTTACTACATAATGTATGTAGCTTATACACAATATATAATTTATATATATAATAACTGTTCAATTTTATTTACACACCTTTTTGGACTGCAACCTATTTTTAAGGCAAATGTTTCTGTCTTTCAATGCATAATAGTCATCTTCCTTTTCTCTCACTGCCATTTTGACCTATTACCCATAAGAAGGGATAAGAAAATGGTTTTATTTCTAAAAAGTGAGTTTGAGATCTCTCAGAAATATTTGATGTTCATTGTTCCTATTACTCATAAGAAGGGATAAGAAAATGGTTTTATTTCTAAAAAGTGAATTTGAGATCTCTCAGAAATATTTGATGTTCATTGTACCTGCAGGTGGATCTGGCAGGATTGTGCTTGAAAGCTGGAATGAAGAATCTCAGCACAGTGTTTCTTATGACAGATACTCAAGTGGCTGATGAGAAATTTCTTGTACTCATTAATGATCTCTTGTCATCTGGTAAGAGATGCTTTGCCCTTGAGTGTTATTATTAAATTATTATTATTAAATTTTCTGAGTTACAATCATTTAAAGATGGTAAGTGATTCAATATCAGATAAGTAGGTTATAAAACTGAGTAGAGTTGGGAAGAAATTATAGCATGAAACTAATTAAGTTTTTTTTCAGGATTGATGTTGGACCTTCTCTCTGAGATCTATTATTCTTTCTATGCAAATAATACATTATTTCATGGTTCTCTTAGTGAAGATAGAACTAATTTCTGGAAGCATGAGGCAAAGGGCCTAATGAAATTATGAACCAGAAGAAATGATATCCTCTTCTCTAAATACAAGAAGAATTTGAGAACTAATGTACTTTAGGTTAGTTGGAAATTAGAAGTAAAATACACATTCTGAGAATGTGTATAAAGAAAATTTAAACAATTAGAAATGATTAGGCTACCAATTTAACTAATTAAGTATGCATAATTTTGTAAAAGCAAAGTAGAAGCAGGTCAGATATAGAAAATCTCTGCATAGTTTTCTTTTGTTTTCAAATATATTCTTGTGGGTGTCATTTTCCCTATATATCAAGAAAAGAAATAAGACTCCAGAATAAAGTTCAATTATTGATACATTACTGTTCTTATTTACTTATGAACTCAATGTTTCTCAACCACTCCAAAATATATCTTGATATAAGTATATAATATTACATATAAGTATAGATAAGTGTGAGGTTACCCTTCTCACAATGTTAATATCATACCCACCCACACCTGCAAGGGGTCTGCGGTTTGGAATAAAGAATATAAGATGCTGGCTGGAAGAGAAGAGGATAGAAAAAAAAGGCAGCAAGGAAGTCTGGGTAGTGCCTGAAAGAGAGACAGGCAGATAGAGTAAGCAGAAGAGCAGACAAGAAGCTGCTTGGAAAAGGCTTAGCATAGAAGCCACATGAAGAAATGCACATGACAGTAGGGTCATGAAATAAAGCTGGCTGACTCCTGAAACTTTAACTGACTGCTTCTGAATTTCTATGCCATTATCCTGAACCTTCAGACCCATTGGCTTAAGGGGTAAAGGTACCATGCTGAGAAAGGCCTCACCCCAGATGCATGAACATTAGACTTTACATATTAATTTAAAACAACAAATAGCACTTGAACACGAACACAGAACCTAAGAAGCAGAAGATCTCAACAATGGTGAGTGTCTTGACACTGTTGTAGTTACAGTTTTTTTAAACTGGACTGAAAATGGAGAGTCTAAAATGTTGGAGTACATGGAGCCTGATATGAGTATGGCTGAGACACCTTCAGGTGGAAGAGTGGGCAGTGATGGGGGAGTGCTGAAAACTTGGAAGACCACTCCAAAGGCTCCCGACCTTTCTTCTACCAAAGTTGCCTTTTCTGAGGACCTTGGCCTCTCAATTTGTAGAAACTTATAGAGTTCACTGATTGGGAAAAAGCCAAAGATAAAGCTCCATTGGAAGGGGTCCTACAGTCTTCAATACAGATTCCGGTTCAAATGACTTATTTCAGCTGCTCTAAAATCCCAGACATGTTATGGCAGCGGTGAGTGTGCATTCAGAGACAACCACTTCCTCAGTGAGTTGCAGCAGGAGCACTCTCTGCAGGCAGGCAGGCCGGGTCAGCATCTGCTGAACCACCTCTCAGTGGCCCCAGCCAGGGACACTTGGGTTCCGTGGAGATGAGCCATAATGCCACCTGTGTACCCTGAAGATTAACCCCCAGACTCACCAGCTTCTGGACATCATGATGATGAAGAAAAAGAAGATGGAGAACACAAGTCCAGTGAAGTCCAATGGAGAAGCTGATTTCAAAACCTTCTGCATCTTAACTATGTTTCAGGTTAATTTCTTGACCTATGTGCATCACTTATTGTCTTACTGGTTAAAATGTGTCTTATCTGTATGATATTACTGTTTTGTTCTAACCCCCACTGCAAACAAAAAAATTTATATCTAACTTTAGTGCTTTAATATTTGTTTGCACAATTCTGGGAAAATGCATGATAGAGTTTTGAAGGTTCTCTGCTATCCTAGTGAATTTTTTCCAATTGCTTATTGTTTATCTTATGTAGCAGCTTATTTTCAAACTGTATTATCTGCAGAAATGTTCTTGTGATTTTACTTAGAGTTTATGAAAACGAGGAAGTTTTAGACATATTAATAGTCTTGGTGTAATAGTGCTAAGATTTTCAAACTATAAGTTTGCAGAAAAGTTTTAATGTTTATGCTCTGAGAAGTCTAAGAAAAATTTGTGATATGTATAAGATATGGAAAACATTTATTATTAGAAAGGAACTGTGTACAATGTAAACTTTGGATGCTTTGGGTTTTATTAGAGATCCTGTCTTTGGTGGAAAACAAAAACAAAAGTTTCCCAACTTTTCTCAATATTTTTTAAACACAAAGAAGGAATAAATGTGAGGTTACTCCTCCCCCAATGCTCTATGTTAACATCACCTGGATAGTCAGACCCACCCACACCTGGAAGGGATCTTTGGTTTGGAGTAAAGAGAAATTGTGGCCTAGGGGAAAGGAAGAGAAAAAAAGGCAGTAGAGAAAAAGGTAGCAAGGATGCATGGAGATGAGAGAGAGGAGGAGGAGGGAGAGGAAGAGGAGGAGGAAGAAGAAGAAGAAAAGAAGGAAGAAGAAGAAGGAAAAGAGAAGAATAAGGGAGAAGAAAGAAGGAAGAACAGAACAAGGAAGAAGAAAGAAGGAAGAAGAAAAGGAAGAAGAAAGAAGGAAGTAGAGAAGAAAGAAGATAGAAGGAAGAAGAAAAGAAGGAAGAAGAAAGAAGAGAAGGAAGAAGTAGAAAGGAGGAAGAAGAGAAGAAGAAAGAAGAATAGTAGAAGAAAAGAAGGAAGAAGAAGGAAGAAGAGAAAAAGGAAGAAGAAAGAAGAAAAGTAGAAGAGGAAGAAAAAAGGAAGAAAGAAGAGAAGGAAGAAGAAAGAAGGAAAGTAGAAGAAAGAAGGAAGAAGAAAGAAGAAGGAGGAGAAGAAGAGAAGAAGAAGAAGAAGAAGAAGAAGAAGAAGAAGAAAAAGAAAGAAAGAAAGAAAGAAAGAAAGAAAGAAAGAAAGAAAGAAAGAAAGAAAGAAAGAAAGAAAGAAAGAAAGAAGAAAGGAAAGAAAGAAAGAAAGAAAGAAAGAAAGAAAGAAAGAAAGAAAGAAAGAAAGAAAGAAAGAAAGAAAGAAAGAAAGAAAGAAAGAAAGAAAGAGAGAGAGAGAGAAAGAAAGAAAGAAAGAAAGAAAGAAGGAAGGAAGAAGAGAGAAAAAGAGGGAGAGAGAAAAAGAGGGGGAGAGAGAACTGCCATGGAATAAAATGAGCTGATTCATGAAACTTTAACTGACTGCTTGCAAATTAATTTCTCTGCCATTACTACCCTGTGTCTTCATAACCATTGCCAAAGGGCCGAGAGGCTCTGTGCTGAGGAAGGCCTCACCCAGACACGTGATTATTTTGGGGGAAGGCACTCCCAGTGACACTGAGGGGTTACTCCTGGCTATGCACTTAGAAATCACTCCTGGCTTGGGGACCATATGGGACATTGGGGGATCAACCACAGTCTGTCCTAGATCAGCCATGAGAACAGCAAATGCCCTACAGCTTGTGCCACCATGATGGCCCAGACTTTAGATTTTTTTAATATTAATTTTAAATGACAGAAAAACATACCTAAGATATTTATTTCTTTTTTGGTTCTTTCTTTCTTTTTTTTTTCCTTTTTTTTTTATTTTAACACCTTGATTACTTACATAATTGTGTTTGGGTTTCAGTCATGTAAGGAACACCACCCATCACCAGTGCAACGTTCCCATCACCATTGTCCCAAATCTCCCTCCTCCCACACACCCCATGCCTGTACTCTGCACAGGCTCTCCATTTCCCTCATATATTCTCATTACTAGGACAGTTCAAAATGTAGTAATTTCTCTATCTAAACTCATCACTATTTGTGGTGAGCTTCATGAGGTGAGCTGGAACTTCCAGCTCTCTTCTCTTTTGCGTCTGAAAATTATTATTATTGCAAGAATGTCTTTCATTTTTCTTAAAACCCATAGATGAGTGAGATCATTCTGCGTTTTTCTCTCTCTTTCTGACTTATTTCACTTAGCATGAGAGATTCCATGTGCATCCATGTGTAGGAAAATTTCATGACTTCATCTCTTCTGACAGCTGCATAGTATTGCATTGTGTATATGTACCACAGTTTCTTTAGCCATTCGTCTGTTGAAGGGCATCTAGATTGTTTCCAGAGTCTTGCTATGGTAAATAGTGCTGCGATGAATATAGGTGTAAGGAAGGGGTTTTTGTATTGTATTTTTGTGTTCCTAGGGTATATTCCTAGGAGTGGTATAACTGGATCATATGGGAGCTCGATTTCCAGTTTCTGGAGGAATCTCCATATCGCTTTCCATAAAGGCTGAACTACACGGCATTCCCACCAGCAGTGGATAAGAGTTCCTTTCTCTCCACATCCCCGCCAACACTGTTTGTTCTCATTCTTTGTGATGTGTGCCAATCTCTGTGGTGTGAGGTGGTACCTCATAGTTGTTTTGATTTGCATCTCTCTGATGATTAGTGATGTGGAGCATTTTTTCATGTGTCTTTTGGCCATTTGTA
>PVKC010013791.1:0-22682 GCA_004027635.1 Crocidura indochinensis | reverse complement strand
GGGAGGGAGGGAGACAGTATCTTGAGACTAGAAAAGAGCAGTATCTTCATATGTGCTGCATGGTTAGGTTTAAAATATTCTAAAGAATAACTTAAACATACATCTAAATATTTGTGAAGGATAACTTTAGTGCCTTGCAGTCTTTCCTTTATTAATTGTCTTTCTTTCTTGGTGGTGTGAAAGTATGCCCTAGAATACAGAATGTGTAAACTAGTATTACCTCAATATTCACTAAACATAAGTGATTAAAAAATGAATCTTCCGAGAGCCAGTTTGCTTCTTCAACCTCATTCTGTTATTGCAAAATTGATGGCAAATAAAAAGAAGTCATGTGTGAGTGAATGATCCATACTAGATACTATATAAAATGAATTCATAATTTTACCCATCTCCAGAGCTTTGAAAGATAAATTTCTATTGCTTATAAGCCATTTAGTTTATGAGAATATTATTATAACAACAGAAATAAAGATCTTGGCCCTCCTTCTAACACGTTAGACTCAAAGACCTTTATTTGGGATGTCCTTATAAAATTCAATGATCTTATCAGATGAAAGCAAATCTCTCCAGAAAGACTCTCTTCAGTGGAAAGACTGGTTAACTTCAACTATTTAGTTATACCACTCTCCGTGTCTCCACTTCACAGCATCATGAATTGAATTACCTTGACTGTGGGGTCAGGAAGTTGGGAGATAGTAAACAGTGTCTAGATACTTAACACAATGCCCATAGCAAGGAATGGGAGGAGGAGAAGAGGAACAAGGATTACAAAAACTAAAAGCATAAAGTAGGACAGCAGTTTATAAACAGGGAAAGCAAAATGCTTGATTGACTTCTGACAAGAAGGATATATTTAAGAAGATAAAACCAAGCTTAGAAGAATAAAGCAGAAATTGATTTTCCGCATGAGGCTTACAAAGATAGAGACTAGTCGAAAGAAAAGGAGAACATAAAAAGGCAAATCATTTATGTTCCTACACTGTGCAATTTAATAGCGACTTTTTTCTCTGGGGGAGGGAGGGTGATGAGGATCATGAAAAGAAAATAGATCAATTTTAGTTCAGTCTGAATACTTGCAGTGACCTCACTTACATTTTCATAAATTATACCTAAAAGCATATTTGAAAGTATTTTGAACATTCAAATGGAATTCTTAGGATTATTATACAATTTAAATTGATCATTAAGGAGCTATTAATTACTTTCAATACCCAAGGTTACAGTTTTTGGCAAAGGAGACCTTTTTCTTTTTAAAAGAGAAAAGAATAAACTAGTAAATTAGTACTAGGAAGTCCCTTTAAGAAAAACACTTCCACTGTCTAATAAAAATATTCCACCAGTAAATATGCAATTAATTATGTTTAATAAATGTGTTTGATTAGTCTGTCGTAGTTAAAGTTTATCGAATATTCACTAAGTTTGATTTGACCTAAGAGTTCTGTTAGTCATATTTGTCATATTTTAATTGACAAAGACATACTTGGATAGATGGATGGAATTGAGGAATTGAAAGTGGGTCAATGAATAGGCACCAGAATTGACAGATTGGTAAGTACATGAATAATCTTATTTAATGATGTAGTTGATGTCTTTAGAGAACATAGTGTTTGTCTAAAACAAATGAAAATAAAATACACTTGTGCTAAAGTGAGGGTACTTAAGAGTTTAGAAGGAAGAATCAGACTTCCTGAGTTTAAATGTGGTGTATCTACTTACTCTTAGATGACTTTAGAGCAGTTCTTGAATTTCCGGGGTCTGATCAATATGAACATAACTTGAATTATGTGAGCTTTTTAGGAAGATTCAAAATGTAATATTAACTTGAGTGTTCTTTATATTTCTTATATACAAATATATCTCAGGGGATGCTGAGAGGTTGAGGTGCCCTGGACAGGCCTAAACAAGGTGAGTCTGGGTAGCCAACATCTTTACTGAGGGCACCTGATTACCGAAGGTTTGAGATCAAGGGGACTGATATAGTAATACAGTGGAAATTGTGTTTGCCTAATATGCAATAGATTAGAGTCTATATCGGTACCCAGATGGTTCCCCAAGCAATGGCAATATATGTGTATGTATATTATCTCTATTTTCACCACTCATATTGATTTGGAGACTTTAATGAGTGAATCGTATGCTTTTCCATGTCGAAGACCTATGTTTAGTCTCCAACATCACATGGTTCCTTATGAATTGAGCTCCTGACACTACAAAATAACAGAGGAATCAAAATTTTCCTCTATTCAATGTCAGTACAATGTAATGGAGAAAATATATCAACCAAATTGTTTAGGTTTATATAAATAAGGGTGATGGTTTTGCTTATTTTTTTATACTTGAATGATATTGAAGGTATTAATAGGTAACATTTTTGGGGGTCACACCCAGTGACTCTCAGGGGTTACTCCAGGCTATGCGCTCAGAAATCGATCCTGACTTGGGGGACCATATGGGATGCCAGGGGATCGCTGTAAGTCCTAGATCAGCCACCTACAAGGCAAACACTCTACCTCTGCACCACCACTCCAGCCCCAATAGGTTAAATATTTTAAGCCAAGAAAATTTCAAGAGAAAACTCAAAGATGGGGAGGTATGTCTTGCATGTTCAAGAACCTAAATTTCATCCCCAGCACTACATAGGACTGATGCTACATCAGATATGGCCCTGTTAAACCCTAAATACTATTGGGGTGGCTCTGGTGTTCACCTTTAATATCACTTAGGGGCTACTCTCAAAAATTACAAGAATTTAAATCAAGAAAAAGTATACCATATGAGATTCTTAGGAAAGTTATTTTTGTATTAGAGGAGAGCTTTATTTATAATATAAAGTAAATAGCAATTGTTCACACTCATGCTTATTTATTCCATACTAAATTTTATGCTAAATACTTTACAGAAATCATGTCTCATATTCAAAGAACCATGGAAAGGTGACTATCATTTTGTCCATAAGAAAACTGATGCTTTAGGATGACAGAGATATAAAGCTGATTCTCAGTGCCGGCATTCTGGTTCCAGAGCCCATGCTCTGTACTACCAAATGAATTGTCTCTCAAATAATCCTGTTGTGTTAAGTCCCACCGGACAGGATCTTGGTGATCACAAATTACATAATCCTATAGTTTTTGTATTCTTGCTGGTAAATATAAAGCATAGAGAAGATAAGCAATTCGTTCAAGGTTATATGCTACCATCTTTTCTTCAACATAATTACATTTAACACTAAAAATGCATTTCTAAGTTTACCCATATTATTGGTGATGTCATGATTTTTTAAGTGTATGCTCAATAAAATAATCATTTTGTATTTTTTTCTCCAAGAACAAAATATAAACACTTGTAAAGTAAAAAGAGTTTTATCTTTACTGATAATCAGTGATAGAAGAAGCAAATCTCTTCTCCTATAATAGGCTGAGTTTTTTTTTCTTTTTTTTTTAATCAAAGTGGATTACAAATCTTTCACCATAATATTTTAGGTACATAGTGATAGTGAATCAGGGACATCCCCACCAACAATATTGTCCTCTCTCCACCCCTGTTCTCAGCATGCATCCCATATCCTCCTTTTTTTTAACCCCCAGGCTGCTAAAATAGGTGGTCCTCCCTGTGTCTAGTACGTTGTGAATTGGATATCAATTCTGTTGTCATTGTCTTTGGATTTGGTACTTAAATTTGAACCTTTTTTTTAATTTCTACTTAATGTTCATGTGACTGCTTGGTCTTGGTACCCTTCATTATTTCTTCCTCCATTTGTGAGGTGGAGCAAGTTGGTTCAATTTGTGTGGTTCTGTTTGAAGGAAAGAAAAATAACAATAATAATAAAATAAAATGGGGCAATGATAGAGCAAGCAAAAAATGAGGGCAATCTTTCCAGAGGCTATATCTATCAGTTTAAGAGCAGAGAGGGAAAAGGAAGAAAAACATAGCAACAGTACAAAAAATTTTAAAAATAAAAGTAAAAGATAAGAAAAGGAAAAAGAAAAATCAAACAAAAAACTCAAAAAGCACCAGAGCAATATAGACAGCAGCCATACAAAAACCACGGTCCTGAAATAGAAAACAAAACAAAGCCTAAAAGAGAGAGAGAAAAAGATAGCAACAGACAACAACAATAACAAAACTTAAAAAGATAAAAAATTGATTGTGCTTCTCTCTTTTTTTTAAATACAATAACCTATACTGTGCTATTTTAGTTAAATAAAATAAAGTATTTTGAAATACTTTATTTCATTTTATTATGATTAGTCATTTTGTTGTGAGGCTAACTTCTGAATCATTAAAGGAAAATATGTCACAACTGACCCTTTAAGGCATGTAACTATAATATGCAGCACATACAAACTTTCCTATATTGTGATGACACCGAGGAGTCTCTAGTTCAGTGCCCTACAGTGCTAAGTAGAAAACCAATGGTCTTTACAATATATTTTTTCCTTTACAATGAACCAGTTGATGTTACTTCTGTTAATTTGTTTGATCAATCTTTGTTCTTCCATTGCCTAGATACTAGAAAATGTGTTTATAAGTATCTCAATTTATCTGTGAACTCCCAATTTTAACATGCACGACCATATATTAGCAGGGTCAAGGGTTTTTAGCAAGAAAACTGGAAAGTTGTAAGAGCTTTTGAACTGGCAACAAGTAATTTCTGTGAAGCACAGCAGGAGACACCATTAAGTTTACCATGTATGCCTTCATAAATTTATATTCCTTCATGTCTTCCTTCTAAACCTGGTTTAGCCAATTTGTCATTTCAACAGCCCCACCATTCGGCTTTAGATCAATTGTTTTCGCTGTGCATTCCAAAGATAAAGATATTATTTAAAATGTTCGGTCTTGTTCTCACAAAAATGCATCTAATAATCATATTTAACAGATTTAATACACAATCGAGAATTAGAATCTTGCTTCCTGAATGCTGGAGAAATAATACAGGGATTAAAGTGTTTGCATAGAGCTGATCCTGGTTCAATACCCAGGACCACATGTACTTCCCAAGTACTGCTAGGAGTGATTACTGAGCAGATCTAGGAATAAACCTTGGTCACTACCAGTGTGGCCAAAAAAATAAACATGTTAATATTTATACATTAAATCTGATTTTAAAAAATGTATTTAGTTTACAAAAATTTTCTTTATATTGACACGTTAGTCTTTGGGAAACAATAAATACAGATTTTTCATGATTGTTTTAGTTCCCACTATGTTTAATGTAGATATATTGTGCATGATTCAAAGTTCCCCTAGATATCTATTTTTAGATTTTAAGGAGTTCTTGAGAGCAACAGTTTTGCAAGTATTACAATCAAGTAGATTGCAGTCTCTTATGTAATTCCCAGTATCACTAAATACTTCTAAAAATCATGCCAGATTGTTTCACACGCACACGCCAGTCCTTTGAAACACTCATCCCTCTGAGTATTCAGAGGAAAGAAAGAATCTAATAGTTTTCTCTTGTTGCAAATCAAATTCTCCCAAAATGTCTAAGTTCAAAATAATTTTTAGTGGAGAGTGTGTTTGACCTCAGTTTAATTCCCATCAGTGTATATAGTCACCATACATCTCCAATGGTAATACCTGATCACAGACTCTGAGCACCACCAGGTGTGGCCCCAAATTAAGATCATTATTACTTTATAATTTAGGTGGGTTGGGCTCTAAGTATAGATTCATCATGTAGGTCTAACTTGGGACATTCCCAGGGTTGCAGTTAAGAAGTCAGCCCTAGTTGTATTCAACTCCAGGCTCCCCTGAGGAAAGTTCACCTCAGAGATGCTGTAAGTCAGTTTTCTTGAAAACTGGAAGAAGGCACCGGGATTCGAACCAATGACCGTTTGCATGAAAGGCAAACGCCTTACCTCCATGCTATCTCCCGGGCCCCAGAAGAAGGCTCTTAACCTCCATCTGCAGTAAGATTTGAAAGAGGCTGAAGGAGAGAATCGTGAAAAAGTGAGAGTCTTACAGAAGCCAGAATACTTGAGTCACATGTTAGTGACATCCCATTCAGCATGACCTGTTCTTTGGAGGACTCAATGCAAAAGAAAAGATAAAGCCCCTAGTTCAGAATGTGAGCAAGAAAGTGTTTCTCCTTTCTTTACAAAAACCATTTTTAATAAAATAGAGTACTTTAAAAATACTTTATTAAAAAAAGGATATTTCTATCTAATATACTTATTTTCGTCTTTTTATCTTGAGTTGTCATGGTGACTTCTATTTATTATGTTGTTTTGATAAAGATTGAAATTTCAAATTACCATAACTTCTATTGTTAATTATTGTATCCCACAAAACTGATTTCAATGCAAATATCAGCACATTTTACTTATCATTAAAATTATACACTCATATTTGTAGTTCATAATTTCATATACACATAATTCTTAGCAGAACTGTGGAAGCTACTGTGAGAAATTTTTGCTTTTATTTCATTTTGTGATACACAAATATTTCCAAACTTTCTCAAGCCTTGGCGTATTAACTACTAAGTAAGGACTTAAAAGAAGAATTCTTTTTACTTTTTCTTTGCTGTCTTAAAATTTTAATGTAAATGGTTGACTAATCAAGAAAATATAATAAGGAAAATGTTTTTTGTTTTGTTTGGGGGCCAAACTTGATGTTATTAGGGATTTTTCCTGAATCTGTGTTCAGGGATCAGAGCTGGTGGTACTTAGGAGACCATATATGGTTCTGGCATCAAACCTTGTTTGATCTGGTACATAGCCAGTGCCTTACCTGCCTCTCTTTAGTCCACGAACATATTTTAAAACACATTAATTGTTTGGCTTTTGATTGTCATTACTTTATTTCTGTATCCTCAGTAAATTCTAATTTTAACAAAAAGGAAATATTATCTGGTCATCAGTGTTTTATTTGCTCAGTTATATTTAACCCATTTATTTTTAATTAATTTGAGTCTCACTGAACTCCCATGAATCACAAACCTGTCAAAATCCTGTGTTAATGGAACCTTCGCAACACCAGAGAGAGATAAGATGCAGACACATATACTAAACTTTTCTATATTTTATTATAAAAATTACAACTGACTACATTTCAAGGCTAAGGACAGAGGCTAAACCAGTGTAGATCCTGTGTTCCCAGGATACTTACTCAGAGAATCATCCTTTGAACTGAACTGTTACCACAGTGATAGGGCTTTTGCTTTGCACACAGCCCACCTGAGATGTACCCAGGTTCAATTTCAGTATCCCATATGGTCCCTGAGTCTATGAGAAGTGATTTCTGAGCACAAAGCCAGGAGTAACACCTGAGTACAGCTGAATGTGGCCCAAAATCCAAAACCAAAATAAAAAAAAAAAAAGAAAGAAAAGAAATCTGCCACAGTTGCAGGATCAGAGGAGAGCTCTTATGTTTCTCAGGAGCATGACCATCAGCTAGCCAGTTCACTAAGAGCCTTTGAATCTCTGTCTACTACATTTCATAGGATTTTTTAGCTTGTTCTTTTCCCTCAAGGATTCTGTAGTTACTTGTTTGGTAAGCTCTAGGAAAAAATCTAGGCCTCATACCCCTTTCTCATAGAGAATATAAACAGATTGTGAACTCTAAATACATGTGCCTGAAATGGGTGAATGAATGAAACAGTGGAAGTACATGTACCTGAAATGAGTGAATGATGCAGTGGAAGTACATATACCAGAAAGGAATGAGTGATACAATGGAAGTCTCATTTATATTCTGGTGAGAGAGAAAATATGAGCAGCATGAAAAGTTGATTTTAATATTTTTCCTCAACATTGAAGGATTTTATGAGTGATTGCTTTTCTGATTTCAGGTTATCTTTTCACAGGCATGAAATCTTGATTTATCCTTTTGCCCCTTGTCATGGAATGTCCTCTCTCCTAGCATGGGTTCTTTGTGACAGGGAACATATCTGATTTAGGTCATTGTCATGGTCGAATTATCATACTTGAGAAGAAGATTAATGATAGGAAGGACAGCTGGAATGTATCTAGAGAAACTCTTCCACTGGCATTTACATTTTTATTTTGGACCACATCAAAATGGCAGGGGAGCTACGCCCTTTTAATAGTTTGCACATGTGATCAGGCATTGTATAAGCAAATAATGCTTTCCAGAGCTTGTATTCAGCTTTTAGACAGAAGAGAAAATAAAAATGAGCAAAATCCTTTGTAGATCTAAGCATTTCTTCATGGGTCTGTCCCACAATGCATACTCTTTCACTTCCAGATCTGTTTCAAGGGCCTTTTATAATGACAGAGCTAAGTTTTTTTTGTTTCCAAGAAGCAAAATACAAAACCCATCAGTGTGTTATTAAAAAAAACTATTTTGTTAGACTTGCTTAGGCATTCAAGATAATACAGTTTTGTTTTGTTTAAAAAAAATAGGTTGGCCTCAGCCTCTGCCTGTTTATTCAGTGTAAACAGAAGCATCCCTTTGACTTTGTAAGAGCAGGATGTGTGCTAATTTCACCAAGTCAAAGCCTCTGTATTTGGCCACATAAAGCCTTGTGTGGAGCATCCTTGCTGTTTCCCAATATTGTGAAAGCACATATAAAAGACACCATGATCCACATCAAATATTAATGTGCATTGACACACAGTCATCTATTAGAGCAGTCAAGGGCCCACACTGAGCCACTTTAGGATTACAATCCCTTCAACTTCACCTTCCCTTCACCCTTGAGTTTTCTGTTCAACTCCCAGGCCCAAATATAAAATCACCCTCTGACTGGTCAGAACTCTGATCTCAGAACTCTGAAGTTCTGGAAGAAAAGTCTCCACCATCCTCTGTTTTCTCATAAGCCGAACAACTATGGGGCTGATTTGCTATCCAGACAGAAAGGATGTTTATAGTTTCAGTTCTCCATGACTATGAACTAAGTGAAAAGAAAAGATACACGAGATCTCTGGGGAAGAAGACAAAAGTGCATAAGCAATGTGTATGCGTTTGATTCTGACCATAATGTTAACATTTTGACCAAGACAATCGCATTATGTTTTGGTCCTGCTCTTGATAATAATGTAGGAGAAACCAAACAACACTTAAGTCTGCACTTTAGAAATGTGTTGATTCCACAGCTCTGTGGAAAATGTATTTCTATGTTTGTGTGTTTGTTTCCTCTCTACAGAGCTGCAGATGCATTGTACTGTGCTGTGCAGCTGGCTTCAGACTTTTCTAACCCTACCCCAAGCCATCTGGAGCCAACAATCCACCCACATTCTGCTTTATTATATTTTTATTTTATTTTGTTTGGCAAAGCTCCGGGGTTATTTCTGGCTCTGAACTCAAGAATTACTCCTGGTGGGTTCAGGGGACCATAGTGGCGCTGAAGATCTAACTTGAGTCAACATGTGCAAGGCAAGTGCCTTAACTGGCCTACTATTGCTCCAACCCACATCTTGCTTAATTTTAGAGTATAGACACACCCAGAGAGGAAAGAAGCACCAAGAATCTGTTTGTGCATTTCTAAATCTCCCAATTTAAAAAGGCAGATGCCAAAACTCAACGTATTCCTTCCAGACAGATTTTTCTATTACCGCAGCTTCAGCATCAGATACCTTCCCATAGAAATTGCAAGAACTGCATCTCATATCCCATGATTATATGCTGAAGAAGAAATTTTGCTTTTCATTACGCAAGAAAAAAATTCCTACTCCTTATAACTGACACCTGAAAGTAGAATTTCCCCACTTTCTAGCTATAAGCTGTCAAGTTTTCTGTGTCTACCTATTCAGTGATATTTTTTTTCAACAAAAGCTCTGTATCATAACAAAAGCCTTCCATTCATTTCTCGTTAAAGATTACTATTGCCCTTACTAGGTAACATGTTACCCTGTAATATCACACTACTTACATCTCCTTATTAATAATTCAATAATTTAATATAAAATTTTTAAATTGAAATGATCCACCCCTTACAGTAGTATGGAAAAAGAGACATCAGACAAGCAAAATAACTGTAGGCAGTCTCTTAGTCACAAACTGCTCTTTATAGTAGTTTGAGATCTGGCTTTCTCACTGATTTTCAATGTATTTTCTTTTGATCATGTATTTAGTCCTAAATTGAATAACCATCTGATCACCTCTCTCCATCTGGACATTAGTCTGTTTCCTTTATGTTAGCTAATAATGTACCTAATTCTGTTCGTCTTTCTTTAGGCCTTTCTGCTTCTCATTAATTTTCTCCCAGTCAACCAGTTCTGACCCCTGTGGTTATAGGAAATTATCCATACAATGAACTTAATTTAGAAAACTTTGCTGCATAAAGAGGTGGAAACATAATTCTTATCTGAGTTACATCTGTGTTTACATCATGCTATGGCACTTCAATAGTCACTAACATAGAAACAGATACTGAATTTCAGTGATTTTTTTTTTTCAAAAAGTCATTGGAAATGGTAAATCTGGGCAAAGACAGACTCCAAATTGAGTGATTAAGAAGCAAACACTCCAGTAGCCATTTTATTTAATCCTCAATATGGACAATCTTACATGAGCCACTGAGTACTTGCATATAGTATAAAATTTGTGTCTTCAGAATTAGAACATATGTCAACTAGGCAGAATTTAACATAGATAAATTCTAATTCAAATTTAGAAAACTTTAATTTCAAGAAACTATTATAAAAAGTGTTTTAGACAAAAGTATCAAATTTGAAAATGTAACTTGGTATAGTCTTCATGGAAAACTATTCAGAGTTACTTATCAACCATAGAAATAAAAAAAAAAAAAAACAGATGGGCTTGGAGACAGTACAATGGTTAGAATACTAGTGAAACTAGCCAAAAAGGCATTTAATACCTGACACCACGTAGTCCCAGGAGCATATCTAGGTTCAAGTTTCCAAGGAATGCCAGGGTGCCCTGGGAATTCACAGCACCACAGAGCTTGAGCATCACTTCCTTGGCACTTCCTTGAACTAAATAAATGATTGGTCATCAGTAGAACTTCCTGACTACCAGATCCTAAGTAAATACATAAGGAAATTCTGTAGCATAATAACATAGAGCAATTCCACTCCAGGGAATTCAAGGAAAGCACTCATTTACTGCTGGAGAGATAGGCGCTTCCATACATTCAAAAGACCCAGTTTTGTTTTGTTTGTTTGTTTTTTGTTTTTGGGCCACACCCGGTAACGCTCAGGGGTTACTCCTGGCTATTCGCTCAGAAGTCTCTCCTGGCAGGCACAGGGGACCATATGTGGAACCGGGGGATCGAACCGCGATCCGTCCTAGGTTAGCGCAGGCAAGGCAGGCACCTTACCTCCAGCGCCATCGCCAGGCCCCCAAAAGACCCAGTTTTGATCTTTCATGTTGCTTATGGTCCTCTGAGCCCTTCCAGAAGTGATTCTTGAAGGAAAAAACAAGAAAATCCTTGAGCATAATCAAGAGTGACCCAATCCTCCAAAAAAAATCCATATTTGGAAAGATATTAAGCATATTTTCATTCTATGCTCACAAAAGTATTACTCACAGTAACCTTAATATAAAATAGCTAAATTTGCACCCATATATGACTGGATAAAATATCAGTTGTATAAGAACTCAATAGAATTCTACTCTGCTATTAAAGCCAAGTTTTTTGGACAAAATAAATGGTTTTTGAGGTGATAATAAGTGAAATAAATAAGTAAAAATAGTTACCAAATTATCATATTTTTCCATTCATGAGCAGAATATTTGTTGTCCTTATTACTGTGGTGCTTTTCAGGTTTTTTGTTTGTTTTTGGTCAGTTTTTGTTATTTGGGGGGGGTTGATTTTTCTTGTATTATTTTTATATTCCCCTACCTTTTTCCCTTTCTTTTCTTAAACTGATATTTATAGTCACTAGAAGGACTCCTCCATTTTTTGTTTGTTTCAATTTTGCCTCACCTTTTTCTTTTTTTTCTTTTTTCTTTTCTTACTTTCAAACAGAACCACATAACTTGAATCATCTTGTTCTGCCTCACAAATTGAAGGGGAAATAATGGAGGGCACCAAGATCAAACAGTCGTATGAACATTGAGTAGAAATAAAAATTGATCAGACTTGAACACCAGATCCAAAGCCAACTACAACAGAATCAAAACCCAATCTACAACAGGATAGACACAGAAGGGACCACTTATAAGAGCAGCCCAGGGGGCAAAGGAGGGGCGATATGGGATGCATGCTGGGAACAGGGATGGAGGGAGAACAACATCGATGGTGGGAATGCCCCTGATTCAATGTCACTATGTACCTGAAATACTATTGTGAATGATTTGTAATCCACTTTGGACAAAATCAAAATAATTAATAAAAAAGTTAACCCCAAAGAGCTGATCTCTAAACTAGATGAAATAAAAATTGGGTGGAGATCAGGAGCAAAGTACAGCTAGCAGGGTTCTTGCCTTGCATGGGGTTCATGAGGACTAGATCTATAGCATTTCAAGGCCACCAGAAGTGATCTCTGAGCATAGAGCAAGGAGTAAGTTTTGAGCAACAAAATAGAACAGGAGTAGGATATCAGGAATCAGTAGTGATGTTGTTTGTATGGTAATATGCACTAGGCACTTGGTAGTTTTAATTTTACTAAAGTAATATATACAGGAGATGTGAAGTCAAAATTTTTTAATTCTATAATATTTTAAGCCAATGATAAATTAAAAAAATAGATAAAGAAAACAATCAATATCTCACTCTTGCCTGACACAATTCTCTGGCTCATGACAAAGAAATTGTCATTAATTAAGACAGAATTCTACTTAATTTTATAAGCTTTGCATTTTTTCTGACTATGTCATGAAAAATAATTACTATATTAATAAAAATAAAATAATGAAGGGTATTCATAAATATTTTGAGACTATAGTTTTATGCTATCGAAATTAAAATAGTGAATAGTGTGTTAGCTTAATATGTCTTCTGTCTACTTAATACAATTTGTAGAACAACAAACAAGCGTAAGCATTCAATAAATGCAATGACATTTAGTATTTAGTGAAAAATAAGTCAGATAGAACTGTCATATATCGAAATACAATAAAAATTTTTATCATGAATAAACATGTATGGGCCTATAGTACTTTCTAAGTAGTAAATACACCCAAAAATACATTGTTGACTATTGTACATTATATATCAGCCAATCATACTTTGATCCCAAGGTCCCCTTTTATCTGCATTTGTGACTCATAGAATTTCAGAGGAAAACCTATTTAGTCCTAATCTTTCTTGAGCATGCCTTTTAACCACCTTAAACTTGTGATTATCTTTAATCAATAAGAACTGCCAAATCATCCTCCAACAAGCACATTCTGACTTATATTTGGGTAATCTAAGGAAATAAAAACATCACTATAAAGGACTATAGATTTGGTGAAAGAAAAGACATAGCTGGGTTTATTGTGTTTCGCTAGTAAGCTTAAGAAGACTAATAATAGGGGCGCGGGAGATAGCATGGAGGCAGGGCGCTTGCCTTTCATGCAAAAGGTTATCGGTTCAAATCCCGGTGCCCCATATGGTCCCCTGTGCCTGAGCATGGAGCCAGGAGTAACCCCTGAGCACTGCCGGGTGTGACCCAAAAACCACAAAAAAAAAAAAAAAAGAAGAAGAAGACTAATAATAATACAACTAAAGAGAAATGATAAGCTGGTATTTCAATGATAGATAGACATGATGAGATTACCTAAATCTGACAATAATTTTCAAAAGATAAAGCTATATCTTAAAATGTGACTTAAACATCTGAAGGAAGTATACAACAGGGAAGGTGCTTGCCCTGTACACATCAGTCTCACACTCCTTACTCCTTCAAGCCAACCAGTAGAGATACCTAAGGGTAGAGCTAAGAATAAGCTCTGGGGTTACTTTATAATTTTTCCTCTAGTTCATTATTTGCATGTAGAACTATAACTGGTATTTGTCTATCAATTCTGTAGCCTGATAATTTTTTTATTTTATGTTTTTATTTGAAGGAAGGTTTGATTTTTGGGCCACACTCCGCTCAGAGGTTACTCCTGGCAATGCGCTCAGAAATCACTCCTGGCAAGGGGGACCATATGGGTTGCCTGGGATTGAACCGTTGTCCTTCCTAAACTAGTGCATGCAAGGCAGACGCCCTACAGCTTGTGCCACCACTCCAGCCCCTAATTTGTTTTCTTATATCTAAGAGTCTTGTGTGGAATATTTAGGAATTTCTGCATGTATTATCAAGCCATTTGCCCACACTGATAATATAACTTTTTTCCCCAAGATCTTGGTGTCTACCAAACATAAATTCTTTAATTTTAAAAAAGCTGTATACACACCTACACAGTTTCCAGTTACAATAGCCAGTTATGGAAATTACCAAATATCCAATAAAAGATGAATGAATAAAAAAGTTGTCTTAAGATATACACATTGGAATAGTATGAGGTTATGAGAAAATACAAAGTCTCGTTTGCTGAAACTTTGATGAAACTGTGGCATATCATTTGGCATATGAGTGAGAAGTGAGTGAAAACAGTCTGGCATATACTACAGTCCTTCATCTGTAGTATAAGGAGAGCAAGACAAGGAGAGCAACAGAATCAACAAGAGACCTTTGATCTTGGATTATAAAACAGATGTTAAAGAGTGGAGGTTTGGAACGAATCCGAAGGTGGACTAGAAAAACAAACAAAAAATAGTGGACTAGAAGTGACTTACATGGAGCCGGGCGGTGGCGCTGGAGGTTAGGTGCCTGCCTTTCCTGTGCTAGCCTAGGACAGACCGCGGTTCCCATATGGTCCCCCAGACCAGGAGCGACTTCAGAGTGTATAGCCAGGAGTAACCCCTGAGCGCTGCTGGGTGTGGCCCAAAAACCAAAAAAAAAAAAAAAAAGTGATTTACAGATAGTGCGTAGTCTTGGGTACTTGAGTAATGGAGAAAAGGAATGATTCTTTAAAACCAAAAGAAATATTGTAATCATGTAACCTAAAATATAATAATGTCATGAAAAAAATTAATATAAATAAAAATTAAAAGCATGGTCAATTTTTTGCAAGCTGAAATACTGCTTACTCTTATCTCGAATTTGTTTTGCAAAGAGATCGGAGAACTTTTTAGATCTGTAGAAACAATTTAGTGATGCAAAGAGAGGCAGCAATAGATAATCAGGGTGGCCTGAAGCTACATCTGGTATCTTCCAGACATTTTAAAATAGTAGTTGCTGCTTCTAACTAATTTGTTTTGTTTTGTTTTGGGGTTTTGGGCCACCCCTGGTGATACTTAGGGATTACTCTTGGCTATGTGCTCAGAAATGACTAGGGGGACCATATGGTACACTAGCGATCCAACCAGATCGTTCCTGGATCTGCCACCTGCAAGACAAACTCCCTACAACTGTGCTATCGTTCCAGCCTCTTTCAGCTAATTCTTTTTGGCCAACTCTAGTTTAGAATTATGAAAGAAACGAGGGTTGGAGCAGTGGCACAAGTGGTATGGCATTTGCCTTGCACACACTAACCTAGGAATGACTGCTGTTGGATCACCCGGCCTGGAGCAATTTCTGTGTGCATAGCCAGGAGTAACTCTTGAGCATCACCTGGAGTGGCCCAAAAACAATAAAAAGAACAAAACAAAACAAAACAAAACAAAACAAAACAATATATATATATATATATACACATATATAAAAGAAATGGATTGGGGGGAAATGTGGTTCCATCTTATGTACATACAAAGGAATAACCAGAGACTGTTTATCTGCAAATATGAATTCCAGAATATAGTAATAGCAGTTGAAATATGAGAGAATTAAACTATCATCTTAAGAATTTCACTACTGTATTTATTTTATATTCTATTTAAGAATCTTCCTTTTCCAGGTGACTGAGAGTTTCAATATATCCTAAGCTTTCCCACACTCACATCTGTCATTGTTCTCACTTCATTGAAATCTTTCTTTATAGTTTATTGTAACTATATCACTGTGCTCTTGATGTAGGCTGGAACATAAAACACAGTTTGCATCTCATCTTCCTATCATATGATACATGGAATACTGTATCTTAACTGAATAGTTATGTCTTTTTATTCATTATTCACATTTGAAGTTCCATTATAAATATCATTTAAGTTGACCTCTGGGGTGAGGGGCTGGAGAATTAGTACAGTGTGTAGGGCCCCTTCCTCATATGCAGCTGGGCAAGATTCTATTTCTGTCATCCAATATAGTCTCCTGAGCACCAATAGGAGGAATTCCTGAGAGCAGAAGCAGGAGTAATCCCTGAGTATTTCTGTACCCCAAACAAAAATAAAACACTCAAATAAATTGAGCTCTGTTCTTCTAAACTAAGATATTTCTGTTTTTTTCTAAATATCAACTTCACCATAAAGCGTGTATCTTTTATAAGATTAGGCTGTGATTTCAGAGATACAAGATTAGCTCTTCTCAATTGAATTTAAAAGATTATGGATATTCAGTGGTAATTAAAAACTAATATATTTGGTTTTATTTTATCCCTAGGACATAAAATATACAAAAACCATTGCTGATATGCGTGTATTATTCAATTTATATTGTCCTTGATCATCAGCCTGAAAACCTTACTCACTAATAAGTTGCTTCCACTGATATTGAACTATGGAGAGAGGACCTTGCTCTCCCTGCCTTCCTTACTCTTTGGACATACTCCTATGATCTTCACATACCAGACTTTGAGATACAACTGTGGAAGAGGAATTATTCTGTATTTGTTCACTGATCAACAGGATAAGAATTGCTATGTGTGTGTGTGTGTGGGTGCTACATGTGATTTGATAAATGATATTTCTCTGGGTGCCAAAAATACCTGTCTATTTTATTCTTTTATTGTCCTTTATATTTTAATTTTATTATTCTTTTTACATTTTATTCTTTCTTAACATTTTTATTGAGTAAAGAATGCTGGAAACTTCAGTAGACTAAATAATTATTCTTTCTGTGACATCATCCTAAATTTAATCTTGTTACTCTGCTTCATTTGACCACTCCTAGTAAAATGAATGGTAAAAATAAAAATAAATTGATTAAGAAACTCTCCAGATCTTACAAGAGCTCCAATGAAGAAAGTTATACCATGTTTAGTATATGCCTAGAAGATTTGAAGAATATCTATTCCCAACTTTTTGAAATGATCACAAGTTAAAAAGACAAATGATTATGAAAATACTATTTTGTGGATGGACTTGACTGTTTCATATATGAAAGTTCACTTTAAAATAGAACAAAAGTTAGAAATTAAAAAAGAACATTTATTTTGCCCTGAAAAAAATTAGCATACAATTCCACATGCTGTTGAGAGCACAGGCAAGGTTGCAAGTCAAAGGAAGGTTATGTTATAATTGATATACTGAATTGTTAAGGAGAAGCAAAGGTGAAGTGGAATGCTTTTATTATTATTTTTGTTGAAATCTTATTAAAAACTTTTAATGGAATATAAACTAAATATAGTCTTCAAGGTCTTGAATTAGATTAGATGTGCATCCATTAATAGTAGCACTTAATATAAAACATTTTAAGATAACTCTTCCAGTACAGATATGCTAATGTATTTTTAAGTTCTTTTCTATTTTCTTGATATTTTAGATAAATTGTTGAACCCAAACAGTCTGAAGTATTATCATCATACTTAATTCTGATTCTAAAACATAACTGAAAATCTCTCTGGACTGCAATTTGCAATCTAAAATTAAAAACAAGTACATAAAGTCAGCATTTTAAGGCAGTGTTTCTTTTTTTTTTTTTTGGTGGAGTTTTTTTTATTTGTTTGTTTTTGCTTTTGGGGCCACACCCTGTGATGCTCAGG
Source organism: Crocidura indochinensis (assembly GCA_004027635.1). Lineage (NCBI taxonomy): Eukaryota > Metazoa > Chordata > Mammalia > Eulipotyphla > Soricidae > Crocidura > Crocidura indochinensis. The sequence continues at coordinate 4,922 of PVKC010013791.1, read as the reverse complement.
GGTTACTCCTGGCTATACTCTCAGAAATGGCTCCTGGCATGGGACGCCAGGTGATCTCACCAGGGTCCATCCTAGGACAGCCATGTGCAAGGCAAATGCTGCACCACTGCACTGGTGCATCACCACTCTGGTCCCTAGGCAATGTTTCTTAGTTAGGCCTAAATGTCCCAGCAGCTAAGAATCAAGATAGGGTTTTTTTTATATTTCCATGAAGTAATAGTATTTTGATGGAATTTAATCCTTATGATAAAATTCCTCTGCAGATCTATGACTATTTTATATTTATGCAATTCTCTATATGTGGAGCATAATGATTGATAATTTACTAAGAATTAATATATACATAATTTCTTTATGCATCCTTGATTCATTCATTCTGTCTTTATAGTAACATATACCAGTAGACAAAGAGCAAATGAAACTTTTAAAAGGTAAGTTATAGACATAAAAGAAGATTTAGAAATTTGCTTTTTCTTAGAGAATTAAAGAAAAGCTTTTATTATTTTAGTTTTAGGAGAGATGATGATTGAGAGCCTAACTGAGTAGTTTCCTAGAAGCTTAGTTTAAAACCTACATTATAGCACATTTCTAAAAGGGAACACCATAAATGATAAAAGAAAGTGTAATTAAACTTAAGTTTCTTCATATTATGAACTTGAAGGCCTTTTAAATTGCTCCCATGGGAACATCTTGAGCCAGCTTACAGTACACCTATCCTTCTGCAATACTGGGTATCTCCACATTTCTTCTGCACCAATATCTCTCCCAAACCCAAACCCAAGCATTGGCCCAGGGATATATGTTAGTCCTTGTATGTCCACATAAATGCATTGCAACAAACATCCTTATATTTGGGACAGGTGGAAAGTGGCATTCCTGTTTTTCAGACAGCAGACAGTTAACCCAAGGAGTAGCTAGTTCATGATTTTCTGGGCACACTCAAATAGCACTGCATGGTAAGGAAAATCTGAACAGCAGACATATTATTAGTAGCCATCTGGAATAAACAAATCCACAGATTAGTTTTCAAGTAACTGTGAATCTAAACCTCTATCATTAACACCCACAAAACTAAAGAAATAATGGGGAAACTAAGGAACTCAGCTGCAGTTTCATATAGGCACCTGGGAAAATCCACAAGCCTGTGAAAATACTTAAGCCTAGTCGATGAGGAACTAAAATCAACACTCACTGCACTGGCTACAGAAATTAAGGAAGCACTTGCCAGTAAATCCAAGCAATCAATAGATAAGAAATTCAACTAACGCATGAAAGAACCTTTTCAGAGGATGAGAGAGTTCATATAAATGGAACTGAAGGATCTAAAAAAAAAAAAAAACATGTTAGCACTCCATAACAGCAGGATCTGATGTGGAGAACTTTCTAGATGAACTTGAAGACAAAATACAGGTCAGTGTTGATAAAAAATAATAATAATAAAAGTGGAGAAACAAATGGTTGGAAAAAATGTAACATGCAAAACAGGAAGAATATGTTTCCAAATTATAATAATATCAGAAGATGAAGAAAAAGAGAAGGGGAAAATTGAGTTGTGGAAGAGATAATTGCAGAGAACTTCCCCACACTTTGAGATAGCCAAAGGACTGGAAAAAATAGACTCAAACAGAACAACACGCTTATACATAGTAATTAAGAGAGCAAAAACCACAGAGAACAGTAAACTTCTTAAAGCATCAAAAAGGAAGAAAACCCCTACATATAAGGGAAATAGCATAAGAATAATAGATCTTCAGTATAAAATGGTAGAGGCAAACAATAGAGTGGAATCAATGGCATATTAAAATTAAACAATAAAATATTCAACCAGGAGTCCACTAACCTATAAAGCTCTCACTTAAACGGAGGAATTAAAATATTTTCAAAAACTGCTATTTGTAATAACCAAACTGACCAAGAATAAGCAACTAATATGCAACTTAGGTAAACCAAATAGCTTATTGTAGGAGCAACAACCTTACACATAAAAATGGTAACACAGCCCTATATATCAATAATATCCCTGGATGCCAATGAACTAAAATCTTCCAACAAAAGACACAGAATGACAGAATGGATCAGTAGACAAAACCTATTCATTTGCTGCTTCCAGGAAACATATTTAAAACTACAGGATATATACAGGCTCAAAGTTAAAGGATGAAAAACAATTATAAAATATACAATTGAATTCGGGGGGGGGGCTGGAACAACTATATTTCTATCAGACCAAATAGTATTGAGTCTAAAGAAAGTAATTAGAGATAAGGATTGAAAAAGCTTACTAATTAAAGGGACAATTGGTCAAGAAGTATTAATTCTATGATTAGAATTAGGTACCACATGTGCACCTAATGCATGGTCTGCAAAGTTTGTAAGTCTTTGTCTCATAAATCTAGTGAAACCCCTGGATGGAAACACAATAGTTGTGGGAGACATCAACAAGACACTATCACTACTAGATAGATCCAGTAGACAGACTATCATTAAGCCATAAGAGCCCTAAATGAGTAGCTAGAAGAACTGAGATTAATGGATTTATACAAGGCTTTCCACACTCAGAAAACCTACCATGCATTCTCTAGTGTACATAAATATTCTCTAGGATAGATCTAATTTTAGGGCATAAGTTTAATTTAAATAAATATAACAACATACAAATTATATTAAGTTTCACAATAATACCAAGACCACAAAAGGACCATAAGAAGATAATGTGAAAATGCTTTAAAGATTTGACAATTGAAGAATATGCTGATAAATGACAGTTGAATTAGAGAAGAAATCAAAGAATTAATAAAGCGATTCTTTGAAACTACCGCCAATGAAGAAATAAGTTATCAAAATATATGGGACATTGCAAAAACAGTACTTGGGGAGAAGCTCAGCTATATAGCCTAACATAATCAAATACTATGAAGATTAAATCTATGAATTAAATGCATACTTTAAATATTTGGAGAACCCAAACCCAAATATATCCAAAGACTAGGGGAAGAAAAGAAATAATAAAAACCTAGATGGAGCAAATAGAAGAGGGAAGATTCTCGCCTTGCACACAGCCAACCCAGATTCAAACCCAGCATCCTATATGGTAGCCCAATTCTGTCAGGAGTAATATCTGAATGCAGAGCCAGGAGTAAACTCTGAATGCTGCCAGGTGTACCCCCCAAAAAAAAGAGAGAAAGAAAGAAATTATAAAAATCAGAGCAGAAATCAACACTGCAGAAGCAAGAAAGTAATAAAAATAATCAGTGAAAATAGTGCTGCTATGAAAGAATAAACAAATTGCGCTAACCTTGCCTGCGCTAACCTAGGAAGGACCCCAGTTCGATCCCCCGGTTCCCCATATTGTCCCCCGTGCCTGCCAGGAGCGACGTCTGAGCCAATAGCCAGGAGTAACCCCCGAGTGTCACCGGGTGTGGCCCAAAAACCAAAATAATAATAATAATAATAATAATAATAATAATAATAATAATAATAATAATAATATTGGCTATTTTTAAAAACACCTTTTACAAAGAACTCATTCAACTGGGATCATAGTAGTAACCATCTATATAGTGACAAGTAATAAAATACATGTTTTCTAGATATTTATTATTATTTTATTTGTAACATAATTATAACACAATAAATATCACAACAGATTCACACATTTTCCATCCAGAAAATTAATTTCAAGGAAGTCTGCCTTAAAATAAATGTCATTATTATAGATGTGATAGGAATACACATAAAAAGAACAATATTATGTAAGCTGTTGCTAATATTATAAGAAGTTATTTTTATCACACAAATGCAATGATTTAAAGGTAAGAGCTCATATATTCTGACTACTTCAGGATAATTTTCCTATCTTCAGAAATGCAGTTTGACTAAAAATTTTTTCTAAACTCGTGAAGAAAATCATAATTTTTCAGTATTTTTCAGGTTCATGACTTTGAAATATTTAAATTTCTTACCTATACTTTGCAACATGAAAATATATTAGATCAAAGCCATGCAGAGATCATCAGGGGACTTTACTGAAAAACGACAAAAGAGGAAGAATGGAAAGAAAAGATTTGATGTAGCACCCTTGCCAGCTAATCCTATCTGACATTATTTAGTTACAGGATGCCAATTCAAGAGGATAGTGTCTATCAAATTTCCTTTTAAATAATGATTACATAAAATAAAATGCCAGGAAAAAGACAATATATGTGATTAAAAGCTCTGAAATGAGAGTCAATAAATAAAAAACATTTGCAAAATTGAGAAGGAAAATCAGAAAGTGGATATTTATGGCATCTAATGTGGAAGGAGAAAATGAAACTAAATATAATAAGAATAAACTAAAAGTGAAGGGAATGTGATGAACCACTTTAGCTTTTGCCTAGTGAAAAATGTTTAACAATTGTATAGAATTGTTTTATGGCTGTCTAAAATGACTTAACCAATTAGGGAAAAATATTTCTTGCTAGATAATGGAAATACAAGGCTCACAGAAACCAAAATAATCCCTTTTGCTTTGACTTGCCTATATTTTTTTGACAGACTTTGATAGAATTTGCTATTCTCTGAACCAAATGGTACAAATTTCTTCTCCCCATGACATCTTTCCCTTTCCAGGTTATTTGATCTCACTCAAGAAGCACGAAACTTATAATCTGATGTTAACATGTGACTTTAAGGAATAGTAAGGAAAGAAGCACAAGCAGGTTCATTGAAAAATTGGAGTAAAAAAGGACATAAAATGGACAGATACGTCTTATGAATATTTTATGAGTATTTTCTTTAATAGCTATAACTCTCTCCATATCTTCTATCATGACATCTTTTACTCTTTTATCTTGTCTTTTCTTTATGAACTGTTTAATAAGGACTGTTGGTGGTAGTGTCCCTCAGTTTAGTGCTTATGAGTGAACTATGTCACTGGGATT
>PVKC010013790.1:0-22782 GCA_004027635.1 Crocidura indochinensis | reverse complement strand
TAGCTTTACTAGGAGTTCAGAGGTAGGGTGCGAAGGGACAGAGATACTCAAGACCAGCATATGGGCTGGTAATTTAGGTGATGTGTTCTAGTCCTGAGTTGCTTTGGTTTAGCAATAGTGAAATCCATTAGGGTTACTTCAGCAGTAACTGAACAGAAATTGGGCAGTACTGGACATGAAACCAATTACTTGACAGGTAACCAAGAAACAACAAATATCTAAAAAAGTGCATTAAGTATGCAAGGTATGCACTTTAATACTTCATTATTTCTTCAGGCTTGGAACCAGCTTTTGTATGTCATTAGAATTAAACTATGCACAATGCAAATATATGCATCACGCCATTTAAAACTTTTTTACCATAATTATGTCTAATATTGAAGTAAATGGATTTCAATAGACTTTTGTTTAATTTTAAAATAACTAAATAATAGGTACTTGACTTCATGTGCATGGTCATATTTAATTATATGGAACAATTGGGGATGGATAGATACTACAGAGGTTAAGTTACTTCTGTTCAAGGCAACAAACCACATTTCAATTCCTAGCTCTGTGTATGATCCTAGGAACACTATCAGTAGTGATTTCTGAGCATATAACAAGGTGTATGCATAGTCAGAATCATTGGTATGGCCAAAAAACACACGTACATAGAAAATAGGTAAAGAATAAATTTGACTCATAAATTATCATGTAATAAATGTACATGATGGTTACAAATGATCAAGAAAGTTTAATGATCAAGAAGAAAGTATAAGTTGTAATATATATCCCTGGCTACAATACTAATCATTCCAAATAAACTTCTTCCTATATAAATTGTAGCTATTCAATAAAATTCAATTCATAGACTAATATCGAGAAGAATCATTCTTTTTAGAGACCCCACAAACTCCTTAAAGATGTTTTCTCTTTTGTTCATCTTCTTATAACATGAAACTATTGCAACTAAATACAATCAAACACTAATATACTTTATCATAGTCAACAAATTAAAATACTTGACAGATGTACATAAATTACATTTACTCTGACTGTACACAGGACATACACAAAAACCAACATGTTCTATGAATAGGTTTTTGAGACAAAACCACCTATTTTTAACAGTGATTACCATGGTCAACACATATAAATTCATGAATATTGCTTTTCATCACTTTAAAAAAAACCTTAAACCCATTTATAAAGTGTTAGATATGGGAATTAAAATAAAAAATTATAAACTTAATTCTTATAATGCAACATCATTTAACAATAAAATAACTTCTGATGGCTTCCAAGTATTTTATAAAACTCTTTCAAATATTTCTGTGCTAAAAGATGACAATGATCTCTACATTAAACTCTAAATTATATATATTATATTAGAACTAAATTTGGAATAAATCAGTGAAAATTTGCTATTAGATAAAGCTTAATGTCACCTAAATTTAGTAGTCAATTATAAGAACATACATAATTTAATAAGATCTGTTGTTCAGTCTGTTGTTTAAAAGAACCATGAAACATAAAATTTTTAAATTTTATATAATTGGAGAGGTAATAGATTCGATAAACACTGAATGCTGAAGTGAGTTACTGTCAAGTTTCTTCCAAATAAAGACACTAGTCCTTAAATATTTTACAGTTTTCATTCAAAAAGCATACCAGTGGCACTCTACTATTTGTTGACAAATAATGCACACTTAAGTGAAGGGTATTTGTATCTTTGAGCCAAAAGCAGGTTTGTAGTGACCTTTAAGTCATTGTTCTTCATTAAGATCGTCTGAAGTAATTCTAAATAACATGTATTTTAGTTTCTGGTTTTGAAATTGTCTTCCTTCCCTCCACCAAGTGCCATACATTGGGAAAATTATATAATAGCCTAGTCATTATGAGTCACTGGCATGGATGTTCTCTAAATCTAGTTTATAAATTTAAATGTTACAGTCCTCCCTTGATTAGAATGTGTTGGGTCATATTACAGAAATATACCACTATGTCTCTGATATGTAGTAAGCCTTACAGCTCAAGTAAATACATTAGCTACTATTTATTTACCTATTGAGGTATCAAAGAGGGATGTACTCATAAATTATACTAATGCTCAGTAAAACCTCTACAGTTAATGAGAGATTAAATATTTGTCTTGTTGCTTGATATATCTATCTATGCTTCAGAATTTTAAGGCATAAGAAAGGATGATTTCATTAACATATTTGATAAAGCTGGTACATTTATGATTATATTTACTGTTTACTGAATTTGAGATAACTTTTAGAATGACAACACTGCACCACACAATTCTACAATACATGGAACTCTGCTCTTTTAAGATTAATGTAAGTGAGAAACAGAAATTATAAAGCACACAAATGTAAGTTGTTATTAAAGTATAAAATGCATTACTAACTAGTAATTCCAATCATAATACAAAAATATTTCTACCAATTTTAATAGTTGGAGAAATTAAAGAAAAGGGACACTTTCAATCTTCATAATATAATTGAGTTATCAGGACCAGAGCAGTGGTGCAATAGGGCATTTGCCTTGTACACGCTAATCTAGGATGGACTGAGGTTCGAGCCCCAGGTGTCCCATATGGTCTCTCAAGCCAGGAGTGATTTCTGAGCATATAGCCAGGAGTAACCCCTGAGTGTCATTAGGTATGCCCCAAAGCAAAAAAAATAAATAAATAAAACAAATAAAAATTGTTGAGTTAAGGGAAAAACTCACTTTATCCTAATTTCTATATAATCTATATCATATCTTATCTGATATGTACAATTCTGCTGTTTCTTCTAAAAATATAAACTAGGTATTATACAAAGAAAAAAGAAGTGAACTCAAAGGTGGAGAACTGAGATCCTAATTCTAACTTAGCTATGTTAGGTATGATATCTTGATCATATGTCTCTATAGTTATAAAACTTGTTTTCCTTTGAAAAAATGTTTTCTTTCCAATTTTTAAAAACCAGTTAAAAATCAGTTTAAAAATCACCGGTTCCTGGGTGATTTGGGAAATGATTTGTTTTATCATCATGCCTTCTGTACAATCAGATATACAAACATTATCCTATAGCAAAATTAGGACTGAGAAGGATCCTGATAAAGTGCATGATGTTTCCTTTTTTCGAGTATTTTGTCATTTGTTTTTATGCATATTATTGTTTGTAAGAATAATATACAGTGTATAAGCATATTGACTTTGTTATTTAATATTACAAAAGAGGTAATATAGTTTTATTCCTTGATGATCCCTTTTATCAAATAACAAGCTATATCTGAAAATGTTTCTTGAATTCAGTTTGTATTGTGATTTTAAAATAATATAAATAAAAGTCAAAGAAACAGTAATACTTGGGTTAAGGCACATCTAACATGCAAACAAAGACAGCTGTAGCCCTTAAAATAGTCCTTCAAACATTGATGAGGTGGCTACACTACATCCTCAAATGTTCTTCTGGCACAGAACCTTGCCTAGTGGAAGTGGTTATTGCTAACAAAAATATCCAAGGGTACTTGCACACATACTGGGAACCCCGACCCACCAAATAATTTGACAAAAACATCACTTGTAAATTAATTTTAATATTTATTTTCTAACAGATTAAAGGCTGCCCAATTACCTGGAATTTGTCTCCCCTTTATTTTTCTGAAAATAAAATAAAAAAAATAGCACGATTGGACTATTGATACCAATAGTTTTTAAATTATAATAGGGTCTACTTGGAAACAGATCACAAAACTGTGGTTACTTAATTCTAGTTAGATAAAGCACCATTGAGATCAAAAAGCTACTGAAGAGTGTTAACTTTAGACATAATTTATTTTCTGAGTTTTGAAAGCTGCATGAATTTGTATTTGAGGGCAATGTGGTGTTCAGAAATGCATCCAAATACCAAGATATTTGAATAAATTCTAATCTTTTCCTTTCCTTTTGAACTGAACCTACAGCACTAATACTTTAGATTTCTCAGAAATTTAAACACACACATACACACACTAGACACATACACATTTGTTCCTTAGAACAGTAAAATATGTATATGGTCTTCAAGAAATACAAATCACACTATATGATTTGTATGTAACAGTAAAAATATCTAATGAAAAATCCCTATGGCCATTGGTGATAGGACAAAAATTTATCACATATGATGACAAAATCAATTATATGAGTTCTAATCATTGAGACTTCATCCCCAAAAATTAAGTAGAGAAAAGTAGATTGAGTGTCCTGGAAAAATCCCCACAAAATTAGCAGTCTTGGGGAAACTTTTTTCTTTTCTCCAATACATGGATTCCTCAAATATGAGAGTTTGGGAAGTGCTGTACATAAGATGGGAATATTTCACTGCAACTTTCCAACTGACCAGGCTTCCACATTGACACTGAGTATTCCATTCACGTGGGAGAACAGGTTGTCACGTGCAAAGCCTCGGAATAACCAGCCAAGGAACCCTGTGGAAAAAATTGGGTTTATTTGTCTTCATTGTCAGGGGACTGGATGTTTACCATAGGCTTAAGAACTTACAATGCTGATGAAGTTCACAGTAGATACATTACAAGAAATCACTCTAGATGCAAATACTTTGGTAGAGGAAACTTTCCTAGCTAATACTTGCAAATCAATTTTAACAGGCAATAATAATTCAGAAAGTCATTTTTTCAACCAGCCTCTATTGCTGAAAGAGATGGAAAGTGAAAATAAAGAGAGCACACACTATGCTAGCTATTATGATATAAATATAAGGATCATAATCAAATAATAATGATTAAGGGTGAATGGAATAAAATAGAATACTTAAGAAAGACAGACACTGCTGATCATTAAAAATGTCTTATTAAGATGTACAAGAGGAGAAAATAAATTCGGTAAAAACTTTTGTTTGTTAACCAAATCTCCTTAAAAGCAAGGTATTTTAAATAATTTTTCTCCTTTAATTTTTTTTGTTTTGTTTTCTTAATAAATTAGTCATGTGAATGAATATTACATTTCTTTTTAATGCGTGAATTCCTTCACTGGCAAATGAAAAACAAAAAATTATAGAAATTTAGAGAAAGTTTTATGTTTCCACCATTTTATGGAGAAAATTACTAGGTATCCATATTCACAACCCTTCAGAAGAATTACAGCCACAGTAAAGTAGGTTGCAAAACACTGCAAGGTCAGTAGTCTAAATTTCTGCCGCAGTGCAAAAGTGGTGGAGCTGTATAAAGAAAAGCTCTTTCAAATTATAGTCCAGCTCAATAGGGTGGAAAAAAATCTGAGAGAAGGCAAAAGAAAATGGAGGTAAAATAAGTAATATTTTACAAATGCAGAAATCACATTCATTTCTTATTATACATTAAATGAATATATGGTTGAATCTTATTGACTCAAGAAATTCTTACCTACCACTTTAAAATATTGGATTCTGCTAATTAGTCATGACAAGGTTTCAAATAAAATAAGCTCAAAATATATGTCACTTTTTCTATTAGTAAATGTTATTAAAATGGCACTGGTGACTTGGTTATATGAATCCATGTGTTTAAATAATTCCTATAATATATAATTTTTAAATTTTAGATCTACATTATAATCTTTATTTTAGGTGAACAGAAATAATGCAGTGTATTAAATATTAAAGCTCAGACCTTATATGAGACTAATTTGGATTCAGTCCCTAGTACTACATGATCCCTGAGCATTTCTGAGTATTGTTCTGGAGGCTCCTGAGTACCACTGGAAGACCATATCGGCTCCCATTATCACATAGCCAGACAACATTGCCCAGCCGCTTGATAATCACTGGAATCATTAGGGCAGTTCTAAACACCACGTGTGGAGTTCTCATCATAATTAACCTCCCCTCCTTAAAAAAATCTCTTCTTCTTACATGGATTTTTTCATAACAAAAATGTTACTAAAAATAAAAACAAACAGGGAGCCAGAGAGACAGTACAGCACATAGGGTGCTTGCCTTATATGAGAATGACCCAGGTTCAATCCTATTTGGGCTTGCACACAAGAGCTCTCTTGAGAACACAACTATCTCCTACCCACCCGGAGATGTAGGACATTCACATAGCCAGTTTGTTACATAGAATTTCATGCTTACAAATATTGCTCCAGAACTGCCTAGTTGCAATTAACTATCCTCATTTACCTATACTCTACATGTATTCTATACAGGACATATTTAGGAATACCTTGTCCTTTGATAATTTTTACCATTAGAACAATAATAACAGGGGCCTGAGCAATAGCACAGCTGTAGGGCTGCCTTGCACGAGGCTGATCCAGGATGAACCTGGGTTCTATCGCCAGTATCCCAGGTGGCCCCCCAAGCCAGGAGCGATTTCAGAGCACATAGCCAGGAGCATAGCAAAAAGCACATAGCAAAAAGAAGCATCACTGGTGTGGCACCAAAACCAAAAACAAACAAAACCCCAATAATATCAGAGGGCTTTGTGAGAGAAAACCAGTAAACCTACATAGGTATTCTCAAATCTAACTGACCCAAGTCTAAATTTAACTGACCCAAGTCCTCATACAACTATGTGCCTGGATGACACTGCGTTCACATCCCCTTCTGCTCTGAGTTTCTTCCAGGTGGACACCTTTCACAACGCAATGCACAGAGGTCATGATCCCATTCAGCTTTCAAAGATCATGCTGACAACTTCCACTATGGCTGACAATGAACCTTTGCTCTGATATCAGCATAACAAAAATACTAGTGTAAATATTAAATATACGACTTATTTTTATAAAGTATAACAATTATATAAGTGATCCATATGCCTGTGCTATGTTATAATGCTTGTGATTATATTTGAAGAGGAATTTTATACTTATTTACCACTTAAATTTTCTACACCTTTGAAATATTTCACATGATTATGCTTTTATATTTTGGCAGCCACTTTAAGTCATTTTAGTGTTACAGGAGATTTTATAGTAAAATATAATTAAACTATGCATGAATAAATTTAACTATTTTTATTTAAAAATAAAATATACAAAAATATAAATAAATTAAAAATTAGATGTACATCTGTACTCCCAAAAATCTCCAATAGGGTAAAAGAACACTAAAATGGAATTTATAATAGTAAGCAGCAATCGCTATGTACTATTAAATAATCTGTCATAGAATGAAAAGAAAGTGAATACAAAAGGTTTCTCATATGGCAAAAAGAAGATCACAAACTGGAACGTAGAGCCTTTATATTTTGAAAACTCTAAGTAGACCTTCACTCATAATTTTTCTATAATAATATTGAGACAGTTTTCTCTAGTATTTCCACAGGATTATTGAAGATACAGATTATAAAACAAATAAATAAATGGAGTGAGTCACACCAAGTGATGTTCATGGGCTATTCCTGGCTTTGTTTGCAGGAGTAAGCCCTTGTTAGTGCTATGCGATCACATAATTATTTTGAAATTTTTACATGTGGTTATATTGATAGCTTATAGTGTTTTGCTGTTCCTGTGTATTTATCATGTTTTACACATTATGTGTTGTTTATCCACTCCTTTATACATGAATTGTTTTTCTTTATGTATTGCTATTACAAATAAAACTGCTACAATCATTAATATACAAACATCAAAAAGATATTCATACAGAAAACATTGACAATAATTCATAAGGAGTACAGTAAACTAGAAATAAAATAATACACATAAACAATGAAACAAACTGGTTAATAGTCTACATGAATTTACTACACTAAATCTTGTTAGTTTAATTACAATAATGAACAAATGTTAACTATTTTATGAAAATATTCACTAGATTGGGGGCTGGAGGGTAGTACAGCAGATATGATGCTTGATTTGCATGCGGCTTATCCGGTTTCAATACCTGGCATCCTATATGGTCTTATGAGACTGCCAAGAATAATTTCTCAGTGGAGAACCAGAAATAACTCCTGAGCATCACTAGGTATAGTCCCTCAAATTATATTAATAATTTTTTTTCTTTTTGGGAAATACCTGGTGACCCTCAGGGGTTACTACTGGCTATGCACTCAGAAATCGCTCCTGGCTTGGGGGACCATATGGGACGCAGGGGATCAAACTGTGGTCTGTCCTATGTTGGCGTGTGCAAGGCAAATGCCCTACAGCTGCACCACCACTCTGGCCCCCTTTTTTATATTAAATAATCTATTTTTTGTGTGTTTTTATTTTTGTTTTTGGGTCACATCCCACTGCGCTCAGGGATTACTCCTGGCTCCATGCTCAGAAATCGCTCCTGGCAGGCTCGGGGGACCAAATAAGATGCTGGAATTGGAACCACCATCCTTCTGCATGCAAGCCAAAGGCCCTACTTCCATGCTTTCTCTCTGACCCTATATTAAATAATCTTAATTATATAACAAAAATACTATGTCGTATAAACTTAAAACAGGAGGAAATATACTTTAGTCTTTCCAGTGTAAAAGTGTTGTAGGGTATGTAATTCTTATGGGAAGCATTTGACTTAAAATAATATAAATGAGCAGTAGCAATAACAGTCATCTTGCAAATATTAAGCATTCTAGGGAACTCTGCAACCCAGATCTGAAGCTTAACTTTTACATTTCAAAATTTAAAAATTAAAGCATGACTTATTAGTGAAACAAAACTCAAACAATTATAAATATTAAATAGGATGCAATGCACTCTGAATATTGATTCACACTTTAAATATTTTATTCCATACATTTTTAATGCAAGAAAAATACTAAAAAATTGTGAAATAGGTAGGGTTAATTATGCCTTGCATAAAAATGGTCAATTTGTCTTCTACAGACAAATTAAGTTAAGTTAATTAACTTAGTGAAGGCATGTCCCATTCTGTGGTCTCCCACATTCCATATTGGATGTGTCTCCTTTTATTCCATGGGGCTCCTTTCATCTTCTTCGTCCTCTGTCTTACTTCATAAATAAAATTACTTTATTTAAAATGATTTAACAAAAATAACATCTATTAAATAAGAATAAAGCAAAATGACCAAGTAATCTAATTTTTAGAAATCTAAGAAATTTTTAAATATTCGGTGAAGAAAACTAAATCAACATTCTATAAACACTTTATCAACTTTAGTAGTATTATATCTGGGACTGAAATTACTCTTTGAAGCTATTTTATAAAAGGATGAGACTGATTGCTATTTATGTCATGTCTCTAAAATAAATTTTATATCTACAAAACAAACCCCTCAAGACAATGGAGTGACTAAACAAGAACTGGAAATTGAAAGACGTAGAGTGATGATATGCATGACACTTCTTCAGTATATATTGCAAACCACGGTGTCTAAAAGAATGGGGTGGAGTGAGAGAGAGACAGAGAGAGAGAGAGACTAAGTGACTGCCAAAAGCAGGCTGGGAATGGAGGAAGCTGATGGGAGAGATACTGGGGAAATGAGTAAAGGGTTAGGTGTTGAAACACTGTATGACTGAAATTCATCTATCAAAAACTGTTTAACTTTATCTCATGATTATTAAAATTAAAAAATAAATAAAAGAAAAAGATAACAGTGATTTACTCATGAAAACAAAAATATGTTTAAGTATATTCCTCAACATGTATAAGCACATTTAAGATTCACCAAATAATACTAACAATATTTACAATAACATATTTATAAACAAGTAAGAATAAGCTGAGTAAATGAATTCAATTTCCAAGAACTTCCAATTAGTAATAATAATGTCAATACTACCAATATTTAAAATACTTCATTTTATGTTTACCAAAATATATATTTATATTATATATGCTTTATGTTAAAATATAGCCTTATATCAAATTTAAACTGAATCTAGTCAATAGCATATTTTAAAATCAATGTCAATTTTAGAAACAATACTGTAAATATCACTGATCATTATAATAATATCTGGTGATTAAGTATTCACTTTTCAAGAGATGGAATTGACACTAGCTTAGCAGTTTTTTATTTTTGTACTGTTGAAAATAAATACAAATACTGAGATTCTCTTGATGGCATTATAATTTCACCTATTACTAAGATTTCTATAGATGTATTTGTTTTAGAAACTTACTAATATATTTGTTCACAAAATATCATGCACACATAAAAACACACATACATGCTTATTTATCATTTCATGTCCTGATCTTTGGACATACAATCTTGTTTAATATAATTATCATTGAATCATAATAAGAATTAAAAATACCCACTTAGTTCACATGCATCAAAACTATACCCACTTCTATTTGGTTTGTAAAACCAGTCAGAACAGAATTGGAGAATACTGATAACATATTCAAAGAGTTTATAGGGCTAATATAAAAGATACTATATTAAGCAAAAATTTCAAATCCAGATCCTTCTCATTACATGCTATGTTTCTCTCCAATACTCCCAGATTAAGTAGATAGAGAGCTTTTATAATACTATGACAGTTTCCATACTTTTATGTTCTCAAATGAATAGCTATTATTAGAATCAGTATCATAGATTCAAACAAATCTTACCTAGTGCTCTATATAATTAAATGTCTGGAATAAAATAAGACTAACCTTGGTCAGAGAATCACTACACATGTGCTCAAAGATTTCTACTGTCAAACAAAATGCAGTTTTTGTCAAGGCATTATGAACAGGAACAACCTTGCAAATGAAAAATGCTAGTTTGTATAAAAACAGTCCCCCATTTATTTCACTGAAAATATAAAATAATATTTATGTGAAATTTATTTTGTTCATCCATACTTAGAACCCATTTATATTTTGAACAGTTAAGATTGGAGTGAAAAAATTTTACTATGATAATACACTACTATGAAAATAGATGGTTGGTTTATTTTTAAAACAAGAACATTCTGAAGCCAAATTTGTTATTTACTTACTATCCAAAAAGTGAAACAGGTTTCCTTTATGTAATCAGAACTTTTCTACCACCAAATATTTTGAATTTTAATCTTTAAGGCAACAAGATTCATACATTTAATTATATAGCCCTTCTTTAAACTGTCTATAATTAAGACATGAGGAGTAATATATACTTTCAAATTGTTTATAAAACTTTGTGTATAGGAAGTTTTCTGTTAACACCATGTTGTTTCCCTTATTTCTTTAATGAGCCAGTGATCTCTCTGTCCATTAGGAACAGACGGTTGAGAATCTATTGAAGGGGTTATTAAGACTGGACCTTTGCTGGTGTTATGCAGTTGTACATAACTACACTTGTTATGTACTCTTATGTTTGCTATGTTATGTTATGTTATGTTATGCTATGCTATGTATGTAACATTATATTATGTTATATCTTGTTATATTACACTTAACTTCTTCAATTATCCTTTCTGGTAGTTCCTCACAGCCCCAGCTGTGTATTCTTCATTAAAACTTCCTATTATTTTGGTAATGTTCTCATGCAGTGTTCAGTGGGTGTTAGAGTCACTACCTGATACTAGAGCAAATGGACTGGAGAGCTCAGTAGATGTGTCCTGCAGTGATGGGGGTGCTGAAGGCAATCCAGGGAGGCACCAAGCAGTACTAGATATCAAATTCAGATCCTTGAACAAGCAGGCCAGGTACCACTGAATATCTATGACCTTTTTTCTGGCCACTAAAACCCCTTCTAATGCTAAGGAAAAAGAATAGAGAAAATTAAGTTTATGATGAAATTTAGAGGATTGAAACACTTTTTTGAGCTATTGAGATTATAATAATATTTTTTAAATTTAATATCAATAGGCATGATAAATTTAAAAAAGATATGCTAATGCCTGTTCCTTAAATAGTGCCTTAAGCAATTTCAAAGAAATTGCCTAAAAGGAAAATAGTTAAAAAACAATGTTTATATAAATTAAGTATTCTATTCAAAAATAAAATTTTGGAACAAAACTTCAAAGTAAGAAAATGATTCCAAATAAACCTGCTTAAAAGTTGTCAACATTCAAGAACAATACATTCCCTATGATTAAAAATTGCTTAAATATGTAATTCTTTAATGTCATAAAAATCTTAAAATCATTAGTAGTATGAAATACAATACACTATTGAAAATATGCTTGCTAGAACTCACCATTACCTACAACTCAATAGACTACTTTTCTTAAATCACCTTTGAAATCTGTTCAACGTTAATACTCTGTCAAAGTAATGTGTTACATGATAAAACATTTGTATAAATCTTTGAAAGAAATAATCTAAATTAATCAGTTGCTTAACTTGTGCATTTCTGCCACAAATTGACCAAGTCTTTTTTGTTTTGCTTTATTTTTTGGGGGGCCACACCCATTTGATGCTCAGGGGTTATTCCTGACTAAGCCCTCAGAAATTGCTCCTGGCTTGGGGGGACCATATGGGACGCCTGGGGGAATTGAACCACCAGTCCTTCCTGCTAGTGCTTGCAAGGCAGACACCTTACCTCTGGCACCACCTCGCTGGCCCCAGGCAATTTATTTCTGAAAGAAAAGTAGCCTCCTTAAAACTTTACCGCATAAAATTCATTCTTTTTAAATCTGGTGGGCCACACCTAGTAGTGATCAGAATTTACTCCAGGCTCTGTACTCAGAGATCATTCCTGGTGAGCTCAGAGGACCTGGGATTGAAGCAGGATTAGCTTGCTATCCACTATTCTATCACTGGCTCTGAACTGCACAAAAATCTAAACACTAGATTATAGTATAGACTAGGTTATAGTATAGAGACATGACATTAGGTATTGTAAAACTTTGTGAATAATGATATTATGATAAAATGATTTACAAATTATTCTAATGATTTATCTATTTTTGGTAAAGATAGATTACTTCTTTATCTAGTCTTTTAAAATTTGTAAAAACTGAAAGATATAATAGTTGTGTCTCTGTATATCCTGTAGAAGGAAAGAAAACAGGCTATTCTCCGCTGATATCAATTAATGACTTCCATTATCTCTCTAGCAGACTCATTGGAACAACATTTATAGTTAATAGTTCAAAAGGAGACAATCTCCAATAAAATAGCTTTCTAGGGGCCTGAGAGATAGCATGGAGGTAGGGTGGTGCCTTACATGCAGAAGAATGGTGGTTCGAATCCTGGCAACCCATATGGTCCCCAGAGCCTGCCAAGAGTGATTTCTGAGTGAAGAGCCAGGAGTAACCCCTGAGCACTACCTGGTGTGACCCCCCTCCCCAAAAAAGCTTTCTAACCTTATACTAATACCTACTAGTACCATAAAAACATCAGTTACATACAAAATAAGATAGTTGGAACAGTTTAGCAAACAATCCTCATTACAATGGACAGCTACTTAACTATGGACAACTCCCCACATATATTTGTCTAGAGACAATAAACAATAAATCAAGCAAATAAGTTCCTTAGAGCCAAGTAATGAAACCAGTGGCAGCTATGCTTATGTGTGGGAACATGAACTACTATAACCTCTGTCTTCTGAGTCTATTGTTGGGTGTCTATTACTAAGAAGACCCAATAAGTATGACCAAAAACACAAGATGCATGATCTTTACTGAATTAAAAGCGCTAGCCACTTTGTAAGTAGCAACCTCAAGCTCAAGTCATAATAAAATTATTCAATTCCTCTGAAGAAACATATTTAATTAACCCCAACTCATGAATGTTAAATAGCTTTTGACAGGCAGCAATCTAATTCATACTAGCTGCTTCTATTCAGTTGCCTCTGATCTTTTGGAATCCAAGCTGTCCTCTGCAGAGCGGGACTCTTGAAAGTCATTTGCTGAAAACAGGCAGCTTTCCTCAGCTACCCTCAGCAGTTCGTGCTGTCCCTGGGATGCAGTGAGAGTGCAGGAATGAGAGCTCATGTCCCTGGCAAGCTTTCAAAAAACTCAGTTGCTCTTTGCATGCATCCAAGGACCTTCTTGGGCTGTAGCAATTACATGTGATACATCGGCCCCTGCATAGGAATCCAGTCTAATAGCAGGTGGGACCCTCAGGACACCTTCAATTTGCTCAATGCCTAGTTGGCAAAATAAAAAGAAAGCAAGAGACTTATCACTTTAAGTTAAGAGGACCACCATTTCCCTTTCAACATGGTCAACTGGTAAAATCACTACAAAGGGAGGAATATTCAAAAAAAACTTTGTTTCCCTACTTTGTTAAGATAACTGTATACCTCTTAAACTTTCCCATGTATACAGCAATATCAGATAATCGTGAGTAACTGAAAAACGTTGTTAATCTCATTGAGAATAAAGGTACAGTCTTCTTAAATAAAAACAAAAAATCTGACAGAATGGAACCAGGAAGGGTCATTACTCTCCCCTCCCAGCCCCCAAGGTCACAAACTCAAATCTCAGTGCCAAAAGCCTACATTTCTTTCTGTCTAAGCTTTCTTATCTACCTTATCTGAACAGTGTTCCCTTTAGTTCATAACTTGATGTCTCACACCAGAAAAACAGGCATTCTCAGAAATCACTCTAAAATATAACACTGCAGTGGGGGGAAAACCAGGTCCCAGTAGCCTGTCAATACACTTCAAAACAACCTGTATTGAAACAGCTATCTTACTCTTTTAAATCTTCTAATTTTAACAAATTTCAGTAAATAGCAAAAACAATTGTCTTTTGACAGAGAAGGAAAATACACAGTTCCTGAATTAAATGCAAATTAATCACATCATTAAAAGTTAAATAATGCTGTAGGCTATTTAATGTATATTTCACATATTTATTTAAAATATGATATAGCTTCATAAAAGCAACTTTAACACTACTGCACAGAAATATTTTCTATAACTTTATGTTCAATGCAAACATTGAAGAATATAAATAAAGCATATTAATATCTTACTCTTGGAAAATTGAACAACATATTCAATTAATCTTTTACATTTCTCCTTAACAGCAATACTAAAGCTTGGTTTACCTGTTCTTGAGTACAATGTACAGAGAAGAAACTGCAGAAACTCAGCAAACATAATAGCAGCATCGGAGTAGTCAAATATAAAAGCTGCTGGCATCAAATCACTCAAATCTAGCTTGCAACGGCGGCAAATCCATAGCATAATAAAAATCCACCAAAAAGCAAAAGAAAATTCTAATAAAATTCCCTGCAGTCTTTAAGTCAAAATGGAAAGAGGAAAAAAATGTTCCTGCGGAGTCCAACATTATACAACAGTGACACTAAACAAGGCCATAAGTGCTGCTGTCATCAAAGCAGCTCTCTGCAGTGTACTGTTTCTCATTGATCACAGCATTTATCTATACCACTCTGTGCTAGTCTAAAGAGGTTATTCTCATCATAGTGGACATCAAAGATCTGCTAGGTTCATAATTAACCATTTCCTGAAACAATTCACCAAAGATTCTACCTTCCTGAAGGCAGAGTCTGGAAATACTGTGGTCCTTTAAAGCAACATCAGGAGAAAAGCTTTAAGCAGATGCCTGAAGACCTCCTCCCTTTACTCTCCAGTGCCATTTCACTGAGATACCTAGGGGCTGAGTTGATAGACAAAGTTTAGCTGAACCCTACTGGTATGCGTATGACAGAAAACTCACCTGAAATTATTTGGTTCCATTATCAATCATCAGCAATGCTGCTGTTAAGTCCCAAGTACCATAGAATCTGCTCTGCAGTTTCCCTGAGATCTTATACAGTGCAATGACAACTGACACCAGGAAGCATAAATCAGGAGAACACTGAGACTGTTGGGAACACGGACAAAAATGATTCTTCATGATGCTCCAAGATGGTCAGTATAGTGCTAATGGTGGCTCATTTCCAGGAGGCAAAAGGACAATTCCAAATTGGTTTAGCCATGGGATAAAGGAAGATTCACAGTCTGGTATTTTTTAAGTTGCAGATCTCTGGTGATTATAGAGTCACAATTTATAGTCTAACAGATTTATCTCACTGTGGCAAGGAATCATTATGCCCTTATTAGTACCTCCATACTTATATTATCTACTCCACAACATATATTACAGAACAGCAACAATAATTATGCACTGACTTAAATTGATGTTACTCTTTCAAATTAATTTTTATGGAGGCAAACTAGTTTCCAGAAAAAATAATGAACAATAATACAGCTCTTTAATGCACTAGTGAATGCTACTGAAACGTAATAGCACCTGGAATGGAGTAATAGTGGGTAGGTATTTGCCTTACAAGCAGTCAGTCAACCTGGGTTCAATACTTCCATATGATCTCCCAAGCCTGCCAGGAATAATCTTTGATCACTCAATAGTAAACCAGTTGTGCCCCCACCCAAAAGAAAAGCAGGAGCATGCTTCTATTTACATAAGAAAATAAAATGATCCAATTACAATGAAAAGAGAATTAAGAACCTTTTAGCATTTATTAAAATTGTGAATTGTGCTATTTATTGTTTTTATATGCTTGTCAAAAATAATTATCTAGTAAGGAAGAAATTTATAGTGAGTCATCGCCACCAAAGCAATTGTAAATATCTGCTTATTATTTTAAATTGATTATTTTAAATTGATCTCTAATCATTATCTCCTCCAATTATGCAATGGTATGTCATGATTTTTCAAAATTAAAAAAATTTAAAACAAAACACACTAAAATATTTTTCTGATTAGGGGAAAGCACTGTATTTTGGCAAAACCTTTGAAATTATGTGTTCCTGTCATATATTTTATTTTGTTTTGCACAACATAAAAACATAATAATAATAATAATAATATATTCTACCATACTTTACTATTTTTTATGATATCATCATCTGTGCTCTCTTAAAATGATATCATATTGAATATTTACTTCTTGGAAAAATGTTCTTTTACTGAAGTGTTTAAATTTCAGACAATAAAATTGCACAATAAAAAAGAAAAATTATCTCATAAAAGAACTCATTTTTACTTAAAATCTCCATTATTTTCCTTTCCTTCAAACTTACAAGATGCATTCACCCAACTTGGTTAAAAAAATTTAAATTGCTGGAGAAAAACGAATGGAAAGTAAACATTCATTGAATGACTGTAAAATTCAAGGTTAATTTTATTCAATGCATTTCATTTTTAGAGGATGCAGCAAAATCTTTACGCTCTATTACAAACGAATTTTTCAAAAAGCAAATTAACTTGTCATTGTCACATGGTTTGTAAGTCACAGAGTTAGATTTGAAACTGGCAGTCTGATTTGAAAACCCATGCATGTGATCTTTCCTACACTCCAACAGGTAGGAACCACTGGAATTGTTTTGATGGGTAACTTCAAAGTTTTGCTAATATTAAATAAAATGAATGTTAGTTGCTGTGGGATACAATGTTAACATTAAAAGAACACTTTCATGGATCTATCATTATCTCCCATATTTGAAAATATAGAGAATTTTCTAGAGCATTTTACAGAAACAGAATCTTATGCTCATTGAATTTATTATTCAATATCATGATCATAAAGAAACACAAAATGCCATAATTTAAAGATATGTTGGTCCAGAAACAGTAGACAATAATTAAACAATTATTTTCCTCATTTCTCCTAAAATTAAAATTTTATGGACATACAGTTATGTAGGCTAAAATTACTGAATTAAAATATGTTAATATACCATTAATATTGCTGTGCTTGTGGTTTCAAATCTTTCTCTTTTTTGTATTTATACACTCTGATTAATTTTTGTCAATTATTACTATGGGCTATTTTCAAGTTATAAAATATTTTAATGCTTTTTCTTATGTTAATTAATAAGTTTACATTAATTTGAGTTCTCTGGAGTATTTGTTAATTGTTAACAAGTTGTATTTTTTTGCAAGAGAAAAACCGTTAACAAGTCATGTCTCTGAAACAGTAAATGTTACCTTTAAATGACAGATGCATTATTAAAAGGGGCTATATTGAGCATATATTCAAACATTATTTCAGTCATTTCTGGGTACTACACACTCTAAAATCTCATTTAAAACACCAAAAGTGAAGTCACTGTCTTCATATAATGGGGGGAGGACCAACATTTTCAATGTCCAGCTACCACTTTAAAACTTATTTTTCTTAAATAAAATTTTTCTATCACTCTTTGTACATATATATATATATATATTTACTTAAACACAGTGATTTCTGTAGAAAAAGAATGCATAAAGTCTGACATTAGTTGCAATTGTAAGCTTGTGTCATATGCATCAAATCTATTTGATTTTGTTTTGTTTTGTTTTGTTTTTGGTGGCATAGGTTAAGGCCTGTGTTTGTGGGAGGTTTTTGTCTTTTTTATAAGATTTATCTGGAAAAAAAACTACAAAAATACCTTATTTAGAGGACTTATGTTACAATTAATGATGACAATATATAATCATTTATTTCTCATCCTTTGCCAGAGGAGAAAACAAGGCATTGATTAGAAAACAAACTCATGAGCAGTTCATATTTATGTTCAGAAAATATTGAGTTTATGAATCTTTAAAGCTTTTTTAAACTACTTCACAATAAAAATAAACATGTATATATATATATATTATGCCTTCCAAATTTTAGAGCTACATTATAAATCCGATTTTTTTTTGTTTTGAGATCACACTCAGAATTACTCAGCAGTTACTCCTGGCTTTGTGCTCAGGAATTATACCTATAGTGAGTGAGTGGTCAGGGGAACCATATTAGTAGCCAGAGATTGAATCCAGGTCAGCTACGTGTATGGCAAGCTCCCTATTACTGTGCCACTCATGCTCTAAAGCTCAAAAATCTTTTCATATAAAAGGACAGAACATAAAGTTATAAGCTGGAAACTTCATTATAAAGATGGAACAAAATAAGCCCACACTTGTTACACACAAAATGGGAATGTACAAATATATATATATATATTTGTACATATACACATATATGATGAGAGAAAAATATAGACACAATGAGATAGCTAAATACAGACGTTTCTGATTGTAAACAAATAATGAAGTGGAGTTTCCATCCCCCAAATTCACTTTCTGTTGCTTACCATCACCTGCTCGAGGGGCCTTGGCTGTTGCCTCTTCAGAATCTAGAAATCTCTCTTCTTTCCACCCTTCTGAAGGAATAGGTATCCCAGGTGCACACATCACAGCAACTTTGTCAAGAAATGCAGCCTGGGAACTTTTCAGTCTATCTTTAAACAATTCAAGCTCTTATCTAAGAAAAGTGTGAAGTGACTCCTCTATCCTTCCTTTTATTAATGAACAACAATAGGAATGATCCATGTGTCAGAAGCAACAGAAAATAGAAAATGAAAGAAAATATTGTCGGAAGTATGAAAAAAATCTCTGCATAAGTGACTCGGATTAAGGCAGGCACTATGCAGCAATGTGAATGGTTGTTCAGATAAAGTATCACATACCAGGCTGAGTGGATCTAGTGGTGCAGATACTGGAAGCATTTACTGAAAAGAAGCATATTGGCATCTCTGTTGGGTTTTAACCAGATCCACAGGATTCAGGAAATAAGTTCTCTGCCAGATGACACTATGCTCCAAGCTATTCCTTCTGTTGACTTATTCCTTCAAATTACTCTAACTAGTGTCCTTTATCCTGCTGTGAGATTATTTGTGGAGAAAGCTAAATAAAGACTTTTTATGACAACAAAATGGTCCTTAACCCACAGGATGATTTCTTAAAAAAAAAACAAAACTCTAATGCTTTAGTTCAGTACTATTAAAATGAATGAAATGTTTCTCTTCTTAGTATATCTTTACAAAAAATTGGATTTCACTATTTTCTGAAGTATCTTAAATATTTGACATTTAAAGAACAAAGTGAAAATGTTGAGCTTGAAGTATTATCTATTCTTCTGTGTATTTACTTTACTTTTTACAAGCACTCTTAAATATTTATTTCTTTTTCAAATTGCTCATGAGCAAATGCAAAATATAGGTGCAATAATATGCAGATGAGTATCCATGAGATTTTTTTTACTAACTATGTGGCATGATATAACATTTACAGACTATAAAGAGCTTCACTCTGTGAAGAACTATACATACTAGTTAGAGTTATGAAAAATTATTAGACTGGATTTCTAGACCTACTTATGAAAAATGCTATATTTTTCTTCTGTCATAACAGTAGTTTTTTTTACTGGGATATAGGTATATGCAATATCTATTTCAACATATTTTCTCAGTAGTTAATAATTATGTTTTGGGATTTGAATACAAGAGAATGTGATAAAGAATATAAATAATATATGTATATATTCCATACTAAGTGAACTATGTACTTTTCAAAACAAATCTGAGATATAACTAGGATAAGAGAAGCAATCATTTTTCAAATAGACCAATAGCAAGATTGTTTAGCCTTGAAAACTAAGTATGCAAATGAACAAAAGTTAAAAAAGATAGAACTTTGCCAAATTTTGATTTCAAAGTAATGTTGGTACTATTATAAAGGATAAATATGGCAGCAGTGCCAATGTTTAAATAGTAATCACATATGATTGCCCAGAAATAATTGCTTTTCTTCAAAGTCTAGGTAAATGCTACAAAAGAATCTTATTTCAAATTATAAGTCACTTACTTGTGAATTCTGAAATAACAATAAAGACTATATCTAGTTTCTAAGTTCCATACAATACCTGCGTATTAAGGAATGCAGAACTCAAATACTATAAACGTATACATTGTTTTCTAGCTTTCCTCAAATACTGTCAAAAGTTAAGAAAAAAGACCACAATTTATACTGTCCTTTACCTGTCCTAAGTGATCTAGATAATGTACCCTACTACTCAGAATCATATCTTACACAAGAGAAAAATGTTTGCTTTCACCAAGGAAAACACAGCAAGTAATTCTGAATTATAATATATATATTTTCTCTTTATAATACATACATATGTATACACACACACACACATATATATATATATTATATATATATATATATATATATATATATATATATATATATACACTTTAAATGTATCCAGGGCACCAAATGTATTCAGGGCACATTGTATACAAGATCATTTAGAAACATCATAATGTATGTCACCATGACAGGGAGCAAAAAGTTCATATTTAGCAAATATTCTAAGTAGTTTGAGCATAGATTTTTGATTTTGATTTTTATAATATTTTTGTTTAAGCACCATGATAACAAATATGTTTGCAGTTGGGTTTCAGTTATAATAAAGAACACCCCACTTCATCAGTGCAACCTTTCCACAATGAATGACCACCATCTCCCTCCTCCCCAACCCATTGCCTCTATTCCAGACAGCATATCACTTCTCTTACTCACTACCATTGTCATGACAGTTATTAGTGTAGTTATTTCCCTAACTAAACTCACCACTCTACGTGGTAATTTCATATCGTGGGCCAGTACTTCCAGTCCTCATCTCTATTGTCTCTGGGTGTTATTACAATAATGTCTTTTATTTGTCCTAAATCCCATAAATAAGTGAGACTATCCTGTGTCTATCTCTTTCCTTCTGACTTATCTCACTCAGCACAATAGTTTCCATGTCCATCAATGTATAATAAAATTTCATTACCTTTATTTTTGAGAGTAGTTTTTTTTTAATTACTTAGGATCTCTACTGCCAAAAAAGAAGAGAAATATTTAAATTCCATTTCATAAATCCATATTTGATTAAATAAAAATAATCTTGGTCTTCTGGATAATTTCTGTAAAAAGAGACACTTCTGGGCCCGGGAGATAGCATGGAGATTGGGCGTTTGCCTTTCATGCAGAAGGTCATCGGTTCGAATCCCGGTGTCCCATATGGTCCCCCGTGCCTGCCAGGAGCAATTTCTGAGCATGGAGTCAGGAGTAACCCCTGAGCACTGCCGGGTGTGAACCAAAAACCAAAAACCAAAAAAAAAAAAAATCAAAAAAGAAAAAAAGACACTTCTCCATGTGCTGCTCTGTCTCCATTATCTCATTTGCTACCTAGACTGTAATGCTTCTGTGGTCTGTCATTTTTACAATTCTGTATAAACTCATTGAAACAACTGTCTTGAAGTATTCTACATAAAGCATAAAACAAAGTGAACTTTAAACTATAAATTATATATATCAGAAAAATGAAAAAATAAAAAGACAATTCCTCAAAGAAGATCTATGAGGGGCCAAACTGATGGCATGGAGCAGTAAGGTGTCTGCCTTGTCGGCACTAGCCTAGGATGAACCACCGTTGGATTGCTCAACGTCCCATACGGTACCCCAAGCCAGGAGCGATTTCTGAGCAAGAGTCAGGAGTAACCCCTGAATGTCACCAAGTGTGGCCCAGTAAACCGAAAAAAAAAAAGAAGAAATCTACAAATAGCCAAAAGACACAACTGTTCCATATCACTAATCTTAAGGGAGATGCAAATCAAAACAAATCACATGCTGCATAGACTGGCATAAATTATAAAGAAGAACAATCAGTGCTGGCAGGGATCTGGGGAAAAAGGGCTTTCATTCACTGCTGGTGGGAATGCCATATAGTCCAGCCTTTATGGAAAACAATATGTAGATTCCTCAATAAATGGAAATTGAGCTCCCATATGATCCAGCTATACCACACCTAGGGATATGCCCTAAGAATACAAAAACACAATACAATAATGCCTTCTGCACACCTATTTTAATTTCAGAGTTATTTACAGTAGCCAAACTCTGGAAAGAACCCAGATGCTCAACAACAGATGAATGGCTAAAGAAACAGTGGTACATATAAACAATGGAATTCTATGCAACAATCAGGAAAAATGAAGTCATGAAATTTTCCTATACATTGACGAACATGGAAATTATTAGTTTGTCTGAAAGTCAGGTACTAGGATGGAGCCAGACTAGTAATAGTGGGGTTGACAACATGCAGTCTTCAGAGAGTATGGCTTGGGTCTCAAACAAGGAGAAGCTCTAAATTCTTCCAATTGCAAAAA
>PVKC010013789.1:0-22171 GCA_004027635.1 Crocidura indochinensis | reverse complement strand
AGCAGTATCAGAAATCAAACTCATTACCTCAATTAACAGGGGAGAAGCTTCTCTTTCTTCTCACCCTTTCACTGAGCCATCTCCTCTTTCTCCTCTACCATTTTATTTTTTAACCCTTTTTTTTTTAATTGATATCATTGTGAATTACAAGTCTTTCACAGTTGTATTTCAGGCGCATAGTGACAGTAAATTTGGGCCACCTCCTGTGTTGACCTCCCTCCGCCACTCTTCCAGCATGCATCCTATACCTCCACCTTTAGCCCCCTGATCTATCAGTGTAACAGGTCCATTTTGTGTTTAGCTTGTTATAGTTTGGGTCTCTTGATTCTGTTGTCATTGACTTTATAGCTTGGGTATTTAGATCTGACCATTTTTTCGCCTCTACAATTTTTAAGAGAAGATATTCTCTTATCTATTAACCCTCCAAGGGTTCTAATTTTCTTTCAGAATGAATTTTAGGGTGGTTGATTTGATAAAATAACAGTGAGTTGGAAAGACCCTTGAATTATCTAGGAATTTAATGCGTTTTTTTTTTTTGTTCTGATAGCATACACAGGAGTTTCTCCAGCTCAGTGATTGGGGATCACCCCTAATGGTATTGGGGGCCAATATGGTGCCAGGAATTGAACCCTGGCCTCCAGCTTGCATGCCAGCCTTTGAGCCATCTTTCCAGCACCCTTAATAGATTTTGGTGGAAATGCTACATTTATTGTAATTTTAGTTTTATTTTTCCCCAAGGTAAATTAGAAATTAGGAAGTGTTAAATGCCCTGCATCTATGTTGCTGGAGCTATTAATTAGCCTACTGTAATCTCAACCAAATGACTGGTGTTTTAGTTAATGAGATTAAGAGTTTAACTTCAAAGATAAGTACCCTGATTACTCAGAAGCTGTTTAAAAATGGTATCCCCAGAAATCTGAGTAAGATCTGTTCTTGAGTTAACTGCACTGCAGAAACATCAGTTTACTGGTTCTGATAATGTGCCATGCTTATATAAGATATTACCAATGCTGGAAGCAGAGGACCATTGTGTACTCTTTTTTTTTAATTTCTTATGATTCTATGGTTATGACAAGTTTAAAAAATATCTTAACAATTTTCACTCTGCTTGAGACATTTCACTTATAATTTTTTCCTCCTGTTTTTTTTTCCCATCTCCTTTCCTTTTTATTTTCTTTACCCAGCTTTGAAATAAAGATCACTCATTTTAGAGTACAGCTCATTGATTATGTTGTTTTAAGTTCTAGGCACCATGATGTGCAATACTGTTACTAATAGGGTTTCATGTATACAATTTTCCAAAACACCCATCACTGGTGTTTCCTTCCCTCCACCAAACCTACTTGTCTAAATCCTGCATCATAGTAAGTTCAGTTTCTGAGACTAGTTTTCAGAGTAGTGCACCCATCACTATTGTCTAATTTTAGGACACTTTAAACTCTCCAGAAAGATACCCCATATTCATTGGTAATCATCTGTGATTCCACCTAACCCCCCCACCTTATATCTCCATTCCATGCAGCTGCTTTCTATCTGAATAAATTGTCCTATTCTGGATATGCAATATAAAAAATGCCATTAATACCCTTTTCCAGTATGTTTTCATCTGCATTTCACAACATGCAGATTAGCTTTTATGTATGCAGAGAACTTCAGGCAAAAAACAGTCTGTTCTTTCTTGCATATGTATCTCTCTCTTTCTCTCCCCTTGCATTTCCCTAAAATTCTTTCAATAAGACCCTTTTGTTCCACTAAACAAAAACAACAACACAGGTTTATTCATGTCACAGCAGATACTTATTTTTTGCTATTGAATGCTATTTTATGAATTATGCCATATTTTGTCTATTCATAGATACCTAGGTGATTTCCAGTTTTTGTTATTGTGAATAATGCTGCTGTCAACATTCACGTAAACGTTTTTACATGGACATATATTTTCAATTCTGAGGTAAATAAGTATGGAGTTGCTAGGTCATAAGGAGAATCATAGGTTTAGTTAGCATTTTGGAATGCTGCCAAACTGTTTCCCAAAGTGGCTGCATCATTTTTTAATTCCCACCCATAATAGATGGATGATTAAGCATTCCAGTTTCTCTACCTTTCAGCTGAGGCCCCAAGTGTATTTTGAACACCGTATGTTTACAGAAATGTTTTCTCTTGTCTGGTGGATGTGGGGGCAAACTGTTGAATCTTTGAAGAAATGAAACAAGTGGAAAGCAAAGAAGTTGTTTTCGATAGGCTCAGAGAAGCTCTGGAAACCTTTGAGCTGTGAGCCTACAAACTTTGTTTGACTGGATATGATTTTTACCAGGAATTTTAGTTTCCTGCTTTTATTTTCCCTGAGGGGGAAAAAAAAAGAAGCATGTTTTTCTCCTCAGCTAGACATGGAGGGTTCAAACAAACATAAAAGACCCCTGAGTTCTGAGTAGTTCCAGGGGAAGGTATTCTTGGTTTATGCCCAGAATGGTTTCCCTAAAATCATTCTGTGCTTCTAATAATGCGATGTTCACCACCGGAGCATAGCCTAAGAGCTAAATCATGGTTTGTTTGGTCTGTGTTTGGGAAGAAATGGTGACCGGATACTGGTCAGCTGGCTTCCAGAGACTGGCAGACTGTTGGCTGCAGGTTGAAACCTTGCAGGCTTGTGAAAAACCTGCACTAGGCAGTGGTGCTGTCTTTGCTCTGTCTGTGCCGAGGAGAAAAAAGGCCTTTCATAGCCTACCCAGGCAGTAAACAAGCAAGGCCTGAGGTCCTGGAAATTCTCCAGTATTCTTGCCCTGCTCCTTTGCCCTGTGCAGCAGGGTTTATGGAGTCTGCTCACATGAGGGCTGGGAAATAGGCAGAGAGGGAACACCAAGAAACACTAAGTTTCTCCTGCACAGATATGATAAATCCCACTACTAGGATCCTCCTCCTCCTCCTATAAATCCTGACCACTAGTGCATACTTTTGGGTTTTACATAGTCAGGTTTTACATACTACCTGACTAAAACCACACTCTGTGGCATAGACTGCCAGCCTCTGTAACTGCCTTTTTCACAATTTCTTCTTGCAAAGAACTTTAAAAAAAACTGGGGGAGGGGGCATACCCCTCAGTGGGCTTAACTCTTGACTATACTTATGGATAACTCATAGCAGTGCTCAGGGGACCATGTGTGATTCTGGGGATTGTACCCAGATCATTTACATGCCAAGCAAATACCCTACCCACTGTACTATCACTCTGTCTGCAACTTGATGATCTTTTTGCATACCACAACTTGCAAGGGTAGATTCCCTCAGACTTTCAAACATCTTCAAAACCCAGAGTAAGCTCGTCGCTGTCTCTGTAAGGCGGACTCCTTACTCGTATGTAGGGTCAAGAAGTGAGAGTTGCTCCTTAGGATCTCTTTAGCCCTGTTTGAAAGGACTCTCTCAGTGCTTCCTAGTCAGACTACCTCTGACTTCTTGAAGTCTCTCTCTGAAATGAGACTTAATCAGGGAGGAGTGGACCCCATATTTCTATCCTCCGCTCCTTTTAGATTTGCTAATCTCGGGCCTGGAAGGATGGTACAGCGGGAAAGATTCTTGCCTTGCCTTCAGTAGACTTGGGTTCAATCCCCAGAGTCCCATACAAGCTCCTGAGGAGTCCCAGGAATGATCCCTGAGTGTGATTCCTTGAGCACAGAATATAAAAATCCAAACAAATGAAAATTACTGATGTCAGGCCATAGTCTGTATTCACTGTCTTGTGTTCTTTCCATCAAGCATTAAAATGAGGGAGGGAGGAAGGGAAAGTGTGTGTGTGTGCATGTGTGTGTGTGTGTGTGTGTGTGTGTGTGTGTGTGTGTGTGTGAATGCCAGGGATTAAAACCAGGGTCAGGGGACCGGAGAGATACCACAGTGGTCAGGCCTTGCACCCAGCAGATCCAGGATGGACAGTGTTTCAAACCCCGACATCCCATATGGTCCCCCTTGCCTGCTAGGAGTGATTACTGAATGCAGAGCCAGGAGTGACCCCTGAATGCTGCCGTGTGTGACCCCCAAAACAAACAAACAAATAAAAAAACACACCAGGGTCTCGCAAATGCTGTCCTTTATCTCTGGGCTATATCACTTGGTTCCAGTATTTGGGTCTATTTATTACTATCTATTGTGAGCCCAGAAAGCCAAATTGTAGCCTACTAGACTTTAAGACCAGTTCTTGTGCCTGATTTCAAGCATATATGACTGTAATCATTCATATACCTTCATGCAACCTGAATACTGTGAATGGATTTATTTGCATTACAACTTGTATGTCATAATTCTTTCTTTGGTCTCCCTGTGACTATTTTGCTTTTAGCGGACTTCTGATTGTACTAATGTGATGTGTAATTAGAATTCAAAGTAAAAAGCTATGATTTGATTCTTTCAGATTAAACATGTTCTTTCCAATAGGGTAGTAATTAGTCACTCGTGGCTACTAAAAATGTAAGTAATTGGGGCCCGGGAGATAGCATGGAGGTAAGGCGTTTGCCTTTCATGCAAAGGGTCATCGGTTCGAATCCCGTTGCCCCACATGGTCCCCCGTGCCTGCCAGGAGCAATTTCTGAGCATGGAGCCAGGAGTAACCCCTGAGCACTGCCGGGTGTGACCCAAAAACCACACACACAAAAAAAATGTAAGTAATTAAAACTAAGTAAACATTCATGGGTCCGAGTGATAGTACAGGGGTAGGGCATTTGTCTTGCATGTGACTGACTCGGGACAGACCTGGGTTAGACCTCTAGTATCCCATATGGTTCCCTGAGTCTACTTGGAGCAATTTCTCAGGGCAGAGCCAGGAGGAACCCCTGAGCACCGTTGGGTGTGGCCCCAACAATAAAACAGAACAAAGAAATTCAGTTCCTTGGTTACGTGGTCACACTTGAGATGCTCCTTAGCAACGTGTTGTTTGTTTAGGGATGCTGACTTGGAGGGGGCAAGATAGGTTATAGCCATCGTTATAGAAACTTTGAATACAGACATCTTCCTGTTCTAGAAGGTCCAAAAAGGGCAAAGTTGCAACAAAATGGTAAAAATCAATTTAAAATTAATCACAGACAGACAGATACACATAATATGCTTTTAAACCATGATTCAGTGAACATCTCTGGCCTCTTTTTTAATCTGTAAAATTTTACTGTATTCAGGTCTTGTCTTTTGGGGTACTGAGTTTCACTGTGGTAAATGTATGATTTTTGAGTTATTTTTTGATATTTTAAAAATATTGCATCAATGTTAATTATCTTTATCACTATTGGAATATGAATTCACAGTTACTCATTTATAAACAGAAGTATTTATAATTTTCCCCCTTCCCCAGCCCTCCACTATAATTGCCAGCGTACAAAGTAATGCTTTTGTGGACTGATAGCCAACGATCCATTCTGCATCAGGCTAGCTACTTGGTTAGTGTTGTAGGAATTTTCCTGTAAATGGACGAACGCATGCCAATGAGCTTAAAGGCCTTAATTAATCAATACAAGTATTCTATCATTTCTATTAACAAGTAATTTTTATGGTTTGGTATATACGTATAACTGATTTCTTTCTGATTTTGGCATTTACAGTGATGATGTCTGCATAAAATTTCCTATCCAAATTTAGATCATGCATGTGATGTTAAGATGAAATTTTGGAGGTGGTGGGGGGGGCTTATACCTGGCAGTGCTCAGGGGTTTCTCCTGGCTCTATGCTCAGAAATCGTTCCTGGCAGGCTCGGGGCACCATATGGTATGTTGAGAATCGAACCACCGACCTTCTGTATGCAAGACAAACGCCTTACCTCCATGCTATCTCTCCGGCCCCTGTTAAGATGAATTTAATACTACCACCACCAGCCTATCTTCAGAAACCTTGTAGGTGACGTTTTTTAAATTTTAAATAGGGCCAGAGCGATAGCACAGTGGTAGGGCACCTGTCTTGCATGTCGCTGATGCAGGACGAACCTCGGTTTGATCCCTGGTGTTCCATATGGTCCCCCAAGCCAGGAGTGATTTCTGAGCACAGAGCCAGGAGTAACTCCTGAGCATCAAGGGGTGTGGCTCAAAACCCAAAATAATATTATTATTCTTAATAATAATAATTTTATTTTAGGACTGAAAAGCTCTTACTCTCTAGCAGTTTACCAGTTGACAGAACCCCTTCAAGAGCATGCTCTGATGAGTGTCCTGAATCTTGTCCTTAAATCTTGGCAATTTAAGGAGCAGCTTTTGCATTTTCTCTTTTATGAAAGATCATTTGCACCTTTCATTATTTTGCTACAGTTCACACCTGCTAATAATCCTGACACTTTTTTTTTTAGTTCACAGTAAATTTTTATGTAGACAACTGTAAATACTCTTTCTCCCAGGAGTAAAACTAAGGTGAAAGTCTAGAAAACTGGAATTTCTTTTCTCCAAATTTGGATCTTTACATCTATTCAAGACTTACACAGTGCCAATATTTCATCTTCTCAAGCACATAACACATAGTACTTGGTTTGAATAAGAACTTGGCAGTCATGCGCTCTAAGCCATTCAACCTCTATTTACTCAGGATTCTTGCTCCCAGGATCCTGTTTTTCTAGTATCCTTTGGGTGCCCACTCAGAGGAATGTGATTTTGTATCTAGCCGTGTCTTTATTTGTTCTTAGTTGTGTTCCAACATCTTGCTCTGAATGCATACATTTATCTTGTCTGGATAATAGCCATTTATTGTTTTTTTGGCCAAACTGCCAACTGTGGTCATAACTACTGGTATTGAAAACACAGATTTTCCAGAATGGCATCTATTGTCCATCACTGAAATCTGAAATACAATGTATAGTATTGTCTGTCTTTTAAGCATTTGATCACAGACAAATTCTTACTTGGGTGTCAAGAAACTCAGGCATTATGGCATTGAAAACTGCTTCAAGAAATTCAATGGAAAGCATGTTCACACTGTATTTTAGATCTCTGATAGTTTTTTTTTTTTTTTTAATATTTAGTGGTTAACTTGATGTCTTTCTATTTTCAGATAACTTGACAACAACATTGTGGACATTTTCATTACTGTGGGCCCATTGCATGACCCCTGGAACATTTAACTTTGTAGTGGGGATGTGAGCTGATTTGTATACAAAGTCCTTTATTTTTTAGGTTATAAAATACTAAGTTTTTATTTTCCATCTTCTTTTTTTTTTTTTTTTTTTGAAAATTTTGGGCCACACTCCGCAATGCTCAGGGGTTACCCCTTGGTGTGCACTCAGAAGTCTCTCCTGGCAGACACTGGGGACCATATGGGATGCTGGACATTGAACTTGGGTTCATCCTGGGTCTACTGCATGCAAGGCCAACGTCCTGCCACTGTGCTATCTCTCCGGTCCCATTTTCCACCTCTTTTAAAATTTTTTTTCTTATTGAAACTATTGTGATTTATAAGTTCTTCATAGTTGGGTTTCAGACATAAAATCTTTTAGTACCAAACCCACCACCAGTGTCACCCTCCCTCCATCAATGTTCCCAGAGTGCATCCTATATTACCATCCTTTGTTCCCTTGTCTGCTAGTGTCAAAGGCCTGTTTTAAGTTTTGATGGTTAAAATTCATGTCTCATGATTTCATTGTTATTTATTCTGGCTTGAATATTTAGTTCTGCCTTTTCTTAACACCACAGTGCACCTGAGACCTCTTGGCCCCTGACCCCTACGCTTTTATATTTGTGTTTCTCCTCCACTCAATTTCTTTCCTTCTCCTCACTATACTGTGGGACCGGGAGTGTTCTAGACAATTTTCATTTAAACCGTTGCATTTCTTCATGCAGTAATTCTAAATACCACATTGTAAACGTTACTGTTCTGTATTTATCCTTCCCCTGGCTGGCTTTATTTAACATAACATTCCAGTTCTATTCATGTTACAACCAATTGCATGACTGCATCATTCCTTCAGCTATGTGTATATGTACCACATCTTCATGATCCACTTGTCTGTTGTTGGACATCTATGTTGATTCCAATTTTTAGCTATACAAAGTCTCTCCGTGTCCACATTGGTGTACTTTCTCCTGGGCTGACGATAGGAGCAGAGAAAGCGCCTAGGAGCCACAAAGGGGCTGTTTCTTCATTTTTCTTTTAGTTGACACATATACTAGCTGAGAGAATTTTTCTAATAGTTGAAGCTATCATCCTCCTATCCCCCAATCCCCACCAGTTACCAGGGGAATGTAGGTTAGTCATTTTACTTGGAGGGAAAGCACAAGTGACCTGCAGATTTAGGATTCCAGGGAGAAAGGCCATGTGGATTGTTCTACTGCATTGCCACATTTTGGGGCAGGATTGGGAAGATAGGTTATGGCACAAAGAGTGCAGGGATTGAGAATGATTATCCCTGTAAAAACCAGTTTTCTTGGTAGACGAAAACAAAGTCTATATTTTACTTGCTTGGTTCTCAGATCTCTTAAATTAGAGAGGTAAGGAGACCTGCTTCTGTGCATGTATCTTCCAGCATAGGTTAGAATCTCACTTTTTCTTTTATGAAGAAGAAAAACAAAGTTATGAAGGATCAAATAAAGAAGAATTACCACTGGGTTGGGAGGCCTCTGTCCTCAAAACATAACACAAGCATCCTTTCCCCATAACTGGAAATAGGCACTTATATTCAATAGCATTTCTGTGATATGTAAAGGGCACAATGTGAGAATATAAGCTAACACAGGCTCAGTGTGGGTCACTAAGTCATGGTTTCTGCCTTTTTTACATTTCTGACTTTGCTTCCTCTGCCAGATTTTCTTCCTGCTTCCTATGTAACTCAGCATGGGAATAGAAGCAGTCATTCACAAGATTTCTGTTTGTCTTCATTTTTATATTTTTATTTGGTGGTGTTGATGGTGGTGAGGTTATGTAGCACATAGAATTTTAATTGAAGTCCAGACGAGCTCTTTTTACCTGACAGTGGAACGACTAACCACCGTTTTGAAAAGAAATATTGTTTTTCCATGAAAGGAAAGTCAAAGTAATGATTATAGATGATATCTTCAAAGTATTTCTCTTCTGTTCTAATATTAGCTCTTGATTCTCTCCCGTGCAAACTGTTGGCGCTTTCAGAAAGTGACCCACTGTGTAGAACTGGGTTTCATGTAAGCAGGAAAGGTGTGGTATGCCTTTGATTTCCTTCCTTCTGTCCCTCACTCCTGAAAGTGGACTTGCAGGAGAGAGGAGGGAAAGGCTCTCATGTCCATCCCCTTCTTGCTCTCTGAATCCAGGCAGTTGACTGTGATATTGCAGGATCTGTGTTTATTGAAGGTCTTAAAAGACTTGTTTGGGATATTCAGATATTAGAATTGTGATTTTGCGGGGCCCGGGAGATAGCATGGAGGTAAGGCATTCGCCTTTCATGCAAAAGGTCATCGGTTCAAATCCTGGTGCCCCATATGGTCCCCCGTGCCTGCCAGGAGCAATTTCTGAGCATGGAGCCAGGAGTAACCCCTGAGCACTGCCAGGTGTGACCCAAAAACCACACACACACAAAAAAAAAAAAAGAATTGTGATTTTGCAAGTTTAATTTGCTCTGATACCTAGCATTTCTGTACTCATCTTCTATGCTACATAAAGTAAGCAGATAAAAGGATTCTGTCGATTCTGATAGTAACTCATACTTGTCCACATTTTAGTGTGACCTGGAGCCAGTAAGTATTACAAGGAGGAACTGTTGACATTTTGGTGAGAGACTCTATTCTTGACTCTTGTTGAGAACAGAATGAGATCCTGTTTACTGGAACATTATTCCTTCTGGGCACCCATTTGCACACCCAAGACTAATCAGTTGTGGTGCTCCTTTCTCCAAAGTCAGGATGGTTAGGAGGTAGGCTAGGCTATCTCCAAGACCAGTGGTTTTAAGCCTCACCATTATCAAACTGCATCTGTCTTGTACTGAGAGACTGGGGTGGGGGCAAGACTATTTCTTTGTGAGCAAGGAATATGCCATGTTCCCTTCCATTATTTCTCTTTTGGATTAACATGGTAGATATATAATTTTTTTTTGTTTTGTTTTGGGGCCACAGCTGGCAGTGCTTGGGTTTTTTTCCTGGCTCTGTGCTTAGGAATTACTTCTGGTGGGCTCAGATAACCATATGGGATGCGTAGGATCAAATCCAGGTTGGCTGGATATAATATGAAGTGCTCTATCCACTGTAATCCAACCCCTAGATTAGATATATACTTATACATCATGCTAGGAAAAAGACTGCTCTATTTTTTTAATTTGCCATTGTAGAACCGTTTCTCAGTTGGAGGCACCACAAAGGTTATAAATACCTTAAATATAATTTTAAGAAATGCTAGAATTATGGCTTTTTTGGGGGGTTGTTTTTGTTTTAGGGCCATGCCCTGTGGCTCTCTGAGGTTACTCCTGGCTTTGCTCTGGCAGAGTTTGGGGGACTATATGGGATGCCAGGGATTGAATTTGGCTGCATACAAGGCAAATTGCCCTACCACTGTACTATTGCTCTGGCCTGAATTATGGCATTTTGTTCCACAAGTTGTGATTTTCTAAACACTTTAATATTTAATCTTAGGTGGAGGAAAAAGATACCCTATCTGGCAATAATGGAATCTTTTAAACATGTGGCATGAAAATATAGCCACAGTTGTTAATATTTGTATGGAAAGAAAAAATAACGATTTCAGTGGTTCTCACAGACAGAGTTTCAAGGATCTAATGGTTTCCCATAACATAAGATAGATAGTAAGATATTTTACCCAGAGATAATATCAGCTTTTCCTGGAACTTAGAAACAGCATTCCCCCCTTACTTTCCCCTACCTACCATCCACGTATAAGAGTGAGTTAAATAAAGGGGAAATTACATTCTTACTGTTGGTTAAAAATGGTTCAGACCATCGCTTAACTTTGATGATATCTGGAAATCCACTTGACTAAAATGGTTTTGTCTTCTCTCATACACACTTTTCCAACAAAAGCTAAAAGGAAAATACCTCTGTAGAAGCAGAAGAGTTATTTTTAGAATGCATTCCTATATTTGGGCTTCATTACACAGAATTTTTCCCCTAGGGCCAGGGTCATGTTTATATGTGCTGTGCTTGATGGCTTTTCCTTATTCTCCTGATCCAGAGCCACCTGGACACAGCACATTCAGTGCGCAGTACAAGTCCTTCTCTACTCTGAGTAAATCCTGTCTTCCTTGTCTTCCTGTCTTCTCTGCCCTTCCACCACCCCAGAACTGTGGATCCAAAAGTTATTTTGTTTTAGGCTTCCCTTTGGTTTCAAGTAATTCATTTTTCCAACTTACCAGTGGCAGTTCATTGCTAGAATATATGCTCTCTCTCTCTCAAATTTCCCCCTCGCCTATATCCAAGTTCTATTAGTCTTGCATTGGCTTTAAAAATTATCTTGCATTTAGGAAATGTTAAAGAAGTCTGATATATTTTTTCAAAAAGAGGTTTGACTGTGAATATTTGTAGCTATGGTAAGCCAATAAGTACTGAAACTAAGAAGGACTTAGTGGGCTGATCTGGAACACCTCATTGGAAATTTACTTGGTATGCCATCTTGCCAAATCTGACATACCAGTTTTGTAGGCTATTGGTTTAGTATGTTTACCAAAAACACTCCTGGCTTTCATTGCACTTTTCCTGATGCCACTGTGTCATCCCTTATTTTTTTATTGTTCTTGGGGGGTTTTTTGGTTTGTTTTTTGTTTTTGAGTTAGATTTAGAAACTTCACATGGCTCTTAGAGAGAATTAAAAATTGAAGGTAAGAAAAGATGTAAATAAAACTAAAAGGAAGATCCACATTGACATTTTTGTCACTTCATTCTGCTCTTAATTTTAAAGTAAATGTAGTAAAAAGATTTCTCCACTTGTGGGTAACAGTGGGGCTTTTAGTTCTAATAAGAACATATAAAATAGTATAAAATTTATTTGATAAATTTATTGGTTGAAATCCAGCCTTACCGTGTGGGTCAGTGCCTGTTCTCAGCAAGCTCCGAACTCTTCATGAAGCCCATAGCTCTGCATGGTATTTTCCATCCTCATGGGTGGCCATGGCTATTTTTTTCCCCTATAAATAGTGCTTTGGGTTGAATGCCAAGAAAGCAAACTTCCCACCCAATTTTAATAGTAGTATGTCTGAGTTAATGAAAACAACCATACAGTTTTCCAAAATCTGCATTGTCAGTTTATTGGTTTAAACTGCTTTGCAAATGGAAGTTCAGCTGTGATGGAAATGGGGCAAATCATGTGAAAACTTCATAATTTCTCTGTGAAGCAGGTAGGTATCAGGACCTCTTATGACTCCCTTACAAATGAGTTCTAAAAGATGACTGGCAGATTTCTAGTTTGTCAGATTGCAATTAGAACTAGAAATCTTATTGGTATAACGTAGTATAATTAGAAGTAAGCACTGCAGCTAAGCAGAATGGTGTTGGTGGTGGTGGAGATGGAGATGGAGATGGAGTATGGGCCATGGGGATTAGAATTCTTTTTTACAAACTGATTCTCCCATGTACAGGGTGCAATCAGTGTCCTGAATGGCAGCACGCTTCCTCTGTGCTTATATTTCTTTTTATTGCAAGGTAAAACTAATCAAGACTTCCAAAGCATGTGGCTTTGGTGCCATTTTTCTGTCACACATGGAACTCTTGCCATCCCATTATCAGAATTAACAATACTCTTTTATCTACATATTTTGCTGCTTTCAGTGCAGAGACAGTAAGACATTTTAGAGTTAAATTTGATCATAAGTCATTACTCATTTTTTGTATTATGTACAAGAATATTACATTCTTCTTGTTTCTACTTGGGGGCCAGTGGAGATGTGGCACACTGTCTTGTTTCTTTCCTACTTATGATATATATA
Organism: Crocidura indochinensis; assembly: GCA_004027635.1. Classification (NCBI taxonomy): domain Eukaryota; kingdom Metazoa; phylum Chordata; class Mammalia; order Eulipotyphla; family Soricidae; genus Crocidura; species Crocidura indochinensis. Next base: position 9,327 of record PVKC010013789.1, on the reverse strand, counting down.
TATATATATATATATATATATATATATATATATATATATATAAATCATTGGGCTCACACACATATATATATATATGTGAGCCCAATAATTTAGTTTCTTCCTACTTCTATTAGGAAATAAGTGCATAAATAATTATGATGAAAAACAACCATTGACTTGGTATTGGCGAAAGGATAAGGGAGGAACATTACAATCTGTATCTTGAGATAGAAAATTCTTCATTGGGAACTGGAGCAGTCACGCAAGCGGTAGGGCAATTGCCTTGCACATGCTGAACTAGAATGGACCATGGTTCATTCCCTGGTGTCCCGTATGGTCCCCCAAGCCAGGAGCGATTTCTGAGCACTCCAGAGCGTCATCAGGTGTGGCCCAAAAACCAAAACCAAAACAAAACAAAAAAAGAGAATTCTTCATTGGTTAGAATATTCAGTTCCTTGTAATCAATACAGTTATACTTCAGAATATTTTTGGGGGGTTGAGGAGCACATACAGTGGTGTTCAAGGGTCACCCCTGGCTCTGCACTCGAATCTCTCCCTGAGGACTTGGGGTACTATATGGGATGTCAGGGATTGAACCTGAGTTGGCTCCATGCGAGGCATACTCCCTCCTCCCTGTACTGTCTCTCCAGCCCTAAGACATTATCTTTTTAGATGACTGTGTTATCTAATGATTAAGTTTGGATCCAGAGCCAGATGACAGGATGCAAATCTCAACCATACCATTTATTGGCAGTGTAGCCTTGGGCAGTAACCTAACCTTTGAGCCTCAGATTTTTTTCTATAGATCAATGCCAAGAGTAAAAGTCACATCTAGACTAGTGACTGGAATTTGATGAGACGATCCACTAGGATTGGATGTGGCAAGTGTTTTGTAAACATCATTAGCTGTCAACATTAAATAGGTCCAAGAAACATGCCGTGGAACCAGCAATATGCAACATGCGTATAGGAGCATAGACTTTGAAGTCAGTGAACTTTGAGACTGGGTCCTGCCTCTTTATGTAAGTCAAATTATTGAATGCCCTGAGACTTGTGTTTCTAGCTAATGGCAAACTTATAGGGACAATGGTACATGCCTCAGGATTTAAAGATGTTTTAGTGAGGGAAAGCAGGCTGAATAATTAGCACATTTGGTGTTAAATTGAGCATTTACTGTCCATCAGTTCTAGGGACCAGCATTATATTATCCTTACTCCTCCAGGGAGGAAACTGAATATAAATCAATTTATTTTAGCAGTTTGTGCACTGTATCGCTAGTGTTTGGAGAGCTATACTTCATATTTTCTCATCATTGTTCTTTTATATTTTACCAGCCCGGTAATAAATTCCCACACCCATTCTCATAGTGTTCACTGCAAGGAAGGTTGTTATGTAGATGGGTGCATTGTCAAGTCTTAGTAAAACAACTTATACTTTTGAATATCTTTGAAGTATTGCATTTTCCTATACCAGCAGAATGTGACCTTTCTTTTCAATGCCTTTACTTCCTCCTCTTCTGGGATCTTAAAATGAGAATTTGCCTTTTAAGACTCATGAATTGTCTGGTAAAAAAAAAAATTGGAGGAGAAAAGGTATTAATGAAGGAAGGAGACTAATTTGGTGACTGTTCACTGGTGTACTGTAATTTCTCTACTCTGAATATATCCTCCATTTAACTTGGGAATTTAAATGCCAAAAAGCCATTCTGCTCATCTTCCTAGGCATTTGAAGTCCACTGCTTTTCGTTCAACTAGCCAACTGCTTTGAAAATTTCCAGCAGAGCATAATACAGCTGGTAAGGAGACGGCTCATTTCACTGAATAGATAACCTAGGTACTTAAGAAAATGTTTCATTACCCTTATTAGCGAGACCTTCTTTTCTGGGATATTTTTATTTTTAATCAGTGGGAGTTACAGAGTTACAAAGCAATTTGGTATTATGTTTCAAGCTTATGCCAGAATGATAGCATAGTGGTAGGGCATTTGCCTTGCACGCAGCTGACACAGAACAGACCCGGGTTAGATCCCTGAGTCTGCCTGAGGTGATTCTGAGCACAGAGCCAAGAGTAACCCCTGAGCACTGCTGGGAGAGGCTCCCCCCCAAAAAAAAATGTTTCAAGCTTATGATATACCAGCATTAATCCCTTTCCTTCACCAAAGCCCCTAGATGTCCTTCAGTCTCCCAGCCTGCCTTTAGAGAAGCAGTTTTCTCCTCCATTGTTCTAGTCTTTCCCCTACTCTCTCCCTAATTTACAACCACCACCACCCACTCCAATCCAGTGGCAGGCTTTCTATTAAGGAACTGTTCTGCTCTCTTTGTCCTGCCTTTTGGACTTTGTTATTCCCTTACAACGTTTTTATTTTATATAGCACTAACGATCATCTGTCTCTTTTCCTCTGACTAACTTCATTCACGTGGCCCTCCCCAAGATCCATCCAGATAACAAATTACTTGACTTTTATCTTTCGTACTGCCAAGTAGTAGTCTATTATGTCTGTGAACCAGGGGTTCTTTATCCAATCACCTGTTCTTGGACCTTTGGGTTGTTTTTTCAGATTTTGGCTCTTAGTGCTATTATAAACATAAGACAGTGTTAATGTCTTTTCTGGATGGTGCTTTTGGACCCCTGGGGTATATTCCAAAAAGTGGGGTTGATGGGTCCCATGGAAGCTCAATTGCAAGGCCATTGAGTAATGAACATACTGACTTCCAAAAAAGGCTGAATCCATTGATATTCTCACCAACAGTGAGTGAGGGTTCAATTTTCCCCACATCCTTGCCAACGGTAGTTGTTGGTCAAATTTTTTTTTTTTTGATGGGGGGAAGGGGTTGGTGGTGGTGTAATTAATTTTCTTAGCAGAAATCACCACTAATAGTTTTAATAGTTTCTTGAGCTGATATGTATAAAAAGCATTGGGTATTTTCCATCAAAAGTGGAAAATTGCTAGTCTTATGATTCTGCTCAGACACTGTGGTCCTTTCTTGATCCCTTGATTTTGCCTTGAGCCTCTTCCTCTTGTTGACTATGTTTTTGGTTCAGAGTTGCCTTTTTATCTCTGGAGCAGACCTAGCATTTTCCCTCCACTCAAACCTTAACTGTACTCTCTTCTTTCTGTAGACTTTTGCATAGCTGGCTTCTTCTCATCACTTAAATATTAATTTAAATGGCATCTTCCCAGCTGTCATATTCATGAGTCTGCATCTTAGAAAATCATTACCCCTCTAGACTCCTTGATCACTCTCTCTAAATATTCTGTTTTACTTCTGAAATTAGAGAAGCTATGTTTATCTCCTCAGGCTAGATAATGACTTCCGTGAAGATGGGACCTTGTCTTTCTGGCTTCTTGATGGTTAGTTAAGATTTCTTCAGTAGGGGCCCGGGAGATAGCATGGAGGTAAGGCGTTTGCCTTTCATGCAAATGGTCATCGGTTCAAATCCCGGTGCCCCATATGGTCCCCCGTACCTGCCAGGAGCAATTTCTGAGCATGGAGCCAGGAGTAACCCCTGAGCACTGCCAGGTGTGGACCCCCCCCCCCAAAAAAAAAAAAGATTTCTTCAGTAAAGGTGATCAATATATGCTTATTAAAGATTGATTTATTTCTCACGGATTGATTTATTTCTCATGTATATAGTTGTAAACAAATCTCCCAAGTTTTTCAGTTTATGTACTTTTTGGGGGTGAGGGCCACACTTGATGGTGCTCAGGGCAGTGCTACATTTGTCCTATGAAATAATAGAATACTTTATGCATTTTCTGAAGGAAGAACAACTAAGGATTACCTCTGTGCAGTTGATAATTCTTAAAGACTTGACTTGATAGCTTGAACTGATGCAGACCCTATTATTTTTATATGAGATGCTTCTAGTGAGACATTGCCACATGTCCCACTTTATATGAATCCAAGAAAACTGTTAGTTCTTGGACTTTGCTCTTACCATATTGTTCTCAGATGTAGGAACCAACTGGTCTGTTGGAAGTCTCGGAACCAACTCTTATAATCTATCTGTTCTGGTTGGATCACACCTCCCTGGTGCTCAGGGCTCACTCCTGGCTCTTCTGTACTGATGGTACTCAGAGACCAGATAAGGTGCAGAAGATCAAACTTCAGACGCAGCAAGTGTCCTACACCTCAGAACTAGCACTTTCTGTTCTTTACCATATCACAGATGCATAAATAGGACGGTGCTCAGTTTGCCTCAGGAGTTTTTTACCCTTTTTTTTTTTTTTCAATTTAACAAAGAGTTAAGGAAAAACGCGAAAATGGATTCATTTTTCTGAGCAAGTAGAATTAGATGGGAACATTTTTGATAACATTTCAAGCAGTATTTGAAGTGGCATCATTAAAAATATTTATATATATTTTTAAGCCTACTATCAGTTTTTCTTAAATTGTGGTTAAATACACTTATGTAATGTTTTCTTTCTTGGTTACCATATTTAGTGGTTTAGAAATAGTCATTAAGTTGTATTTACTTCTTTTTTGTGTGTGTGTGTGGTTTTTGGGTCCCACCCGGCAGTGCTCAGGGGTTACTCCTGGTTCCATGCTCAGAAATTGCTCCTGGCAGGCACAGGGGACCATATGGGGCACCGGGATTCGAACCGATGACCTTTTGCATGAAAGGCAAACACCTTACCTCCATGCTATCTCCCAGGCCCTGTATTTACTTCTTAGATATTCAGATTAGTATATGATCTTGAGTAAGTTATTCAATATTTCTTCTGTATCTGTAAAATAAATATCACTCAACTCTTTTATAATTTGTGATTACTATTTTTGTTTGTTTTTTTTGGGCCATATACCTGGTGGGGCTCAGAGGATACTCCTGGCTCTGTGCTCAGGTATCAAACCTGATGGGCTCAAGGGACCATAGAGGATGCTAGGGATCGAACCTGGGTCAGCCATCTGAAAAGCAAGTGCCCTATCACTCTGATCATGAGATTACTTTTAATTTAATGTATGTAGAAAATTCAGTGTTCTTTGAAGTAAAAACTTTGGTGATTCCCAAATATCTCATCCAAGTTACAATATTTTTCTAAGTGATATAGTACTAACTTGAACACTGAAAAGTTTGTTTAGAATGTAATTAATCATTTTGATGAGTAGTATATTCTCATTGGGAGCACATCCATTTGTGCTCAAGGCCTACTTCTGGCCTTGTGCTCAGAGATCATTTAGGGTGGGAGCCGTGTACACATCCAAAGTTAGCACCTTATCCACTGCACTATCTCTCAGGCTTCTGGGTCTTTATTCTTTACATTGAGATCTTTCCATAAATGGATATAAAGACTATTTAGAGAGAAACAGTCTTCTTAACCTGGTAATATGAGTGTCTTGGATGTTTATCATCAGTTGCTTATGAGATGTCTTTCTGATTTGTGAATGACAGAGAAATGTCTAGGGAGTCCAGTGACCCTGTCCTTACCTCGATACTGTCATAGTCCAACTGTAGAGTTTCTCAGGATCTTTCTCCACAGGGATAACTTTGTACCCCATTCTTATTTTTTTTTTAAACCTAAAGTTATTATAATGCATGTAGCCTGAACACTTACAAAGCTTAATTTCTTATAGAGTGTCATCCTCCTTCATAACATGTAATAGTATATCCCTTTGTAGAGCATTTATAGTTTCTAAATACTTACTCGTGTAACATATCATTTGATTAAATTGTATTGAATGTTCTGTATTTTGTTAGGCTTATGAGTCTCTACTATGTCTCTACTCTTTTTTTTTTTTTTGGCTTTTGGGTTACACCCGGCGGTGCTCAGGGGTTACTCCTGGTTGTCTGCTCAGATATAGCTCCTGGCAGGCACGGGGGACCATATGGGACACCGGGATTCGAACCAGCCACCCCAACCACCTTGGTCCTGGAGCGGCTGCTTGCAAGGCAAACACTGCTGTGCTATCTCTCTGGGCCCTATGTCTCTACTCTTAACAAGAGAACCAATTATGGCTTCTCTTATTTTTCCAACCCTATCAGACAGATTTATCTGATACGTAGTTATTGAGTCATATAGTTATTGAATCCTTGACATGTGACCAATTCTTCATCTTTAAGAAATTGCTTATTTGCTATTTATATTAATGAAAGAGTGAAAAAGTTGAAGTTGACCCATAAAGCACTCAGATATCTAGATTTGTATATCTTTTATTCCTGCTGAAGGCATCTCCTGGCAGAATCATCTACTGCTTTCTAATATTAATGTGTTGATGCTACATAATAATTAACTTTTTCACACATAATTTAAATGATGTTACTTGTGTCAAAGCCTTCAATGAAGAGCCTTGGGCTACTCTGTTAGATGATAGTAGGATCAGCAGGTTGACAATGTAGAGTATTGGCAAAGGACTTTAATTCAGTCCCTACTTTGCTGCATAGGAATGGTTTGACCTTGTGGAAGTCACTCAGTGCTCAAAGATAGTTTCTCATCAGCAGAGTAGAAATGAAACCAATATCTGACTGCTGTGCTCCTCTTTTCTGGATCACTGGAAAAAAATCAAATGATACGTTACACGCATAAGTTTTTGGAAACTATAAATGACTCCTCTACAAAGGGAATATACTATTACATGTTATGAAGGAGAATGACACTCTATAGTTTGAGCTCTTAGATTTTTGTGTTTGTGGTTAAATAACACAAGTAATCTAATTTGTTATCAGGAAGGCAGTTGACTCTTGCTCAAATAGGGCCTTCATGAGCTACCTGTTCCACTCAAGGTGCAAAGTAAGATAGTATGGACCAATTAAACTAGATTTCCTTACTACCATCCCTAGTTGTTTTCTTAAGTGGAAAAACAGCAATGTAGTAAATGAAATGAATGAGTGAATGAAATGAAATGAAAGAACTCTACATCCTAGACACACTGTGTACTCTTCCTATTCTAGTTTCCTCATCTCCTTTTATTCATTTAACAACTTTACCGGTGACCCTTTCTTATACATGTTCTATGGTCAAATAATCAGATTCTTGGTGCTTTTCTCAAATGTTTGCTTTATTTTAGGCATTTCCCCCACCCACTTGTTAATATTTCCTTCCCTGTCACAGTTGGTTGGGATAGAAGTAGAAGTTATAAAAGTCTAGAATTATGGACTGTGGTCTTTATTTTTTTTTTTTTTTTAAGCAGTACTGCTAGGTGCTAATGTTTTCTGAACATTCTCTTCTTAGCATTGATGACTTTCTCATTCCTAGAAAATATGTCCTTTTTGTCCTATTGATTATTTTGAGCTTTGTGGAATAAGTCATTGTCTCTCTCCCACCCACAGAATTATTTAATATTTCTGGAAAGTCAATTTGGTAAAATATTTTGCACAAATAAATATCAATTCCTTATTGAAAATATGTACTATTATTCTTGTTTTCGTTTTTGTTTTTTTGGTTTTTGGGCCACACCCAGTGATGCTCAGGGGTTACTCCTGGCTATGAGCTCAGAAGTCGCTCCTGGCTTGGGGGACCATATGGGAAACTGGGGGATCGAACCGCTGTCCGTCCTAGGCTAGTGCAGGCAAGGCAGGCACCTTACCTCCAGTGCCACCGCCCAGCTCCCGAATATATATACTATTATTCTTAATAATTTCTGAATAGCAAAATCTTGATCCTTCTTAAAAATGAGGCTGGTGTTTATAGCAAATGTTTGGATTTGGATTTATGGCTTCATAATTTGGTTGTAAAAATAATGCATTATCTTGAAGATACTAATTTATGATTTGAGGATATAAAATATATAGAAAGAGGGGCCCGGGAGATAGCATGGAAGTAAGGCGTTTGCCTTTCATGCAAAAGGTCATCGGTTCGAATCCCGGTGCCCCATATGGTCCCCGTGCCTGCCAGGAGCAATTTCTGAGCATGGAGCCAGGAGTAACCCCTGAGCACTGCCGGGTGTGACCCAAAAACCAAAATATATATATATATATATAGAAAGAGAATGGGCTCTGGGATAGGACAGGTAGGGTTTAAAACCTGTTGATTTCTCCTAGTTCTCCTAGGACAACTGCTTGGAACTCAATCTTACTTAATCTTTTGGTATCATTTTATTGTAAGACTATGATATCTGGTTCCAAACATGAATATAAAAATCAGTTTAGATGATAAATAGTATGCTCCATATAGTTTCTGACATAGGATCAACTAGTAAATGTTAGTTTTCCATTAAAATTAATCAGATGGAGCATAAATCAGATTCTTTAGGGAATAGCAAACACACTAAAATTGGCCTGAAGGGCTTAAAGTTCATTGAATCATGCAATGAGAACATTAAATAATTTTGGTTTTGTTTTTGGGTCACACCTTGCAGTGCTCAGGGGTTACTCCTGACTCTACTAAGGAATTACTCCTGGCAGGCTCGGGGGACCATTTGGGATGCCGGGATTCCAACCACCGTCCTTCTGCATGTAAGGCAAATGCCCTACCTCCACGCTATTTCTCCAACCCCAGAAAAAGATTTTTTTTTTAAGGTTAATGCTATGCAACATGCTCTCTCCAATTAAGTTAATCGAAGTTTCTTAGCTTATAAAATTATGTAAATATCTATGGCTTGTTCTCTGAAAAGTGATGGGAGAACTTTAGGAAATGTCTCATAATTATTTCTGGAAGATCAGCCATAGAATCTCCTAGAGTTTTAATTCGTCTGCTTCGACCTTTTTGTTGAATATTTACCAAAATAGAAACCATTGGTTTTAGAGACTTGGCTAAAGTCATTTGTATTTTGTTATATTTGTATATTTGTAGTTGATGATATTAACATGCATCACAATTGATAAGCTATGAGTAGAAGAAGTTAACTATATATTCTTTTCCTTAGGCTTAAGGAACCGTGTGTAACAATAGACTACCACCTTCCTTTCCGTTAGAGAATTGTACACAGAAAAGAGTTATGTTTTGTTGTTGCAATTAAACGGATAGAAAAGCTACCTGATTCTGCCAAAGATATTTAACTTTTCAAAGATCAACTTTCTATCCTAGGATAGAAAATTTTTGTAGAAACAAAAAAAGAAAAAAGAAACAGCTGTTTTCTTCCTATTTTTCCTACCATTTCCTTTTCTCATTTTTGGAGGGATAAATTAGGTTGCCTTGGTTTTACGTTTGGGAGTGATGTGCAGAATTTTATACTAGTAAATCTCTGTAGAGTTTATTTCCTCTACTGCTCCTACATCGGAGATTGTCCTTTTTGCTTTCCTCAAAATTAGCTGTTTCTGTATAATGCTTTGATGCTATAGGATGAAAATTGCTCTAGTGAAGGCTGGACATTTGTGCCCCTGCAGTGAATTTTTTGGTTCACTTCATTAAGTGTTAGTTCTTGAAGAAATCATGAACAATTCTCCTTCTACCTTTTCTTTTTTTTTTTTTTTT